>JARPMJ010001656.1:90000-150893 GCA_033366665.1 Phoxinus dragarum | reverse complement strand
AATAATAATAAATAATAATAAAAATAATATATTTAATAATATTTAATAAAAGAATAATAATAATAGTAGTAATAATAATAATATATACTCACGTGTGTCGAAAATGGCTATAAGTTCTCTATTTGTCTCATGCTACCGTAAACTTTAAAACTTAGGCTATATCAAAACAAATTAAGTAACCTTTAAAAGAGTAAATACTCAAATCTGCACTAAAATCAACAGAAACTGAGTGTGTGTGTGTGTGTGTGTTTGCGATGGTTTAGGGAATAAAGTCCATTGCCAAACACCCACATATGTACACACACAGAGTAAAAACACAGGAAATATTTTTTTTTAAACTAAAACAACACTCTGAACTTGCAATGTAATACAAAATGACAACAAAATTCACATTTTAAACTGACGTGTGACTTATTTTGTATATAATAGGATATCAAAGAAGACAAAGTCTCTAGTGTCTCTACATCCAGACGATAAAGTCAAATATTTTGTTACTCTGATACAAAGCCTAATCAGCACAGACAAACTAAAATCAGACAAATTCATATTCAAAAGATAAATGTATTATCTTGGTCTTATTCTTGACCAGATTCACTGATCTGGTCTTATAGCTAAAAGTTGTTTCTGTGCCACAACGTCACCCAAGAGAATTACAAACATAATTATTGTTTTCAAAGAGGTTTTTCGGGTGGGTCATCCTGGGATTGTTTCATGAATACTCTGTACGTCAATATATGTTCACACACACTGCAAGTTGCCTTGGATTAAAGTGTCTGCTAAATGCATAATACATACTATATAGGGCTACATTCAGGCTCAGGGACTGTATTTAAACTTTAATGGGAATTAGGCTAATTAAAGTCGTCTCTGCGCATTAAAAATTGTAACATAACAAATTATTAACACTTAATAGCTTAGATTATATACTGTGAAATGGCATATTCATCTGAGAAATAAAGTTTAACATGAGTACGGATTGTAGTGAAGAATGAATGAAGAAAAGTAAAAGTTTTAGCGGTTTAATAAGGAATGCAACGCACATTTTAATCGTTTGTACAATGACTGGTCAACACCTCACTAAAACAGATGTGCATGCTTTGACTGCTTTTCCAGATGTTGTCAGAATGCTACAAACACATGCACTTTTAATCAGGAGGAGATCCTATAAATCCTGAAGGAAACGTCTCATTCCTTCTTGTGACTTTGCCATTCATTCATAATCTGCTCTAAAACACTGGAGTTTTGTCAACTACAAGTTAAAAAGAAATGTTATGTTATGAAGAGATGCAATGCATTCTGCTAAAATAAAGAGTTCATGGTAAGAAGAACCACAACAACTCAAATAGAAATGCTTCTCCTGGAAAGGAAATTGGCAAAGGAAACCTGTGGGAAAGGAAGCATTCAATTATGAATGTTATTGTTAGTCAAGTCCTCAGAGAAAATACTCCATGTACGAGATGTACGAGTCCTCCAACCACATTTTAAAGCGGTGGTATAATGCCCTTTACACAAGATGTACAATAAATCTCTGATGTCCCCAGAGTGTGTGTGTGAAGTTTTAGCTCAAAATACCCCACAGATATTTTTATATATCATGTTAAAATTGTCACTTTTTGAGGGTGAGCAAAAACGCACCGTTTGTGTGTGTTTCTTTAAATGCAAATGAGCTGTTGCTCCCGGCACAGGGGGCGGAGCAACAAGAGCTTGGACTCAAGCCCCGTTCACACCGCCAGCGATTTTGTCGCTGTATGTCGCTAGTCTCTGTACTGTGAAGTCGCTTGTGGGCATCACCAACTATATCATTTTAATTTGACTAGAAATTATAGGCTCAAAAGAAACGGTATGCTGTTGGGAGAGTGTTTTTATATTACCATAGCAGTGTTCAGTGGATTAAATCATTTACTAGATTAACGATCGATCAAGCAACAAATTAAACTCACTCATACGGTCATAAATTACTAAAACGTCATTCGTATTTGACAAATAATAAATGTTCTTGTCTCTGATAGTCAACACAATGCAGGGGAAACTGTAACGTGAACTGCAGCAGTGCTAAACTTGCAGCAAAAACTTACAACACTCGAACTATAAATGCATGAATTAAACTCACTGAGACTGTCCACAGTTTCTTTTCCATGCATCATTTTATTATATCCAGGGGTGCACATAACTTTTTCAGTGAGTTACTCAGGTGAGTACCAGGAGATGGTGTTTGGTACTCACCCCATATGTAGCGTGGCCACAGCTGTCAATCATGACGTCACATTCCCGTTTTTATAGCATAAAATAACTAACTAAAACCAAACTTAAAAAAAACGAACACTTAAATTTACATCAGCGTGAAAAAAAACGACCTAAAATGATAGAAAACACCTTTGGAAAAAATTTATTTGAAGTGTTATTGATTTGTATACATTAAATATAATTAATCCTTATTAAAGATATTAAAGAACAGTGCATTTTCTCTTTTTAGTTTGTTGTTTGATCAATATTAAGTGTACAGAAGGCATTAGGTTTATTACGCACTGCCACTCTGTAAAGACGACTGTGTTTACATGAATACTCTCCAAAACGGTATATAAACATAATGTTGTGTGTATTTGTCCATTCAGACGCGAAAGAGAGATCAATTCAGTCCTTGCGCGCAGCACGCTATGGGTCGTGTGTGTGTGTGTGTGTGTTCGCACAGAAAAACATACAGAATAAAGCTATCTTTCGCGTCGTCACTCTTATTCAGATCTATCCATATGTCTGCTCTTCTCTTTCTCCCAGACGTTTAAATCTTTTAACGATTTGAGACATGCATCAAGCGCATACCAACTCGTGTGCCGCCGGTAGATCGGCACGTTCTGAGTCTGACTGGATCTCTTCCCCAATCGTCCCTCCCTAACATTTCCGTCTAGTTTTTATTCGTTTATCCGTTCAGTGGTCGTCATTTAAAACGGGTTTTTATTTAGTTATCGTCTCGTTTTCGTCTGTGAAAAAATGAAATTAACACTGTCTAGGTTGCATTTTGGCGACAGTTTTAAAAGTACGCAAAGGCACGTAGTAACACAAGTGGCATTACGCATTCCTGATTTTTGTCGCGCATGCGTACCAGTTATGTGCACCCCTGATTATATCCATGAATGTGGTAAGTCAAATAATATAAGTGAAATCGCCCTCGAACTCTGTCTTGCCTGCACTCGAGACGTAACGTGAGCTCCACTGAAAGTCTTCTTTCCTATTGGTTGTCGCTCGCTTCTCATTTGCATAAAGTTTAAATTTCTGAACTTTTGTCGCTTGACACGCCCACATTCTGACGCCAACGGTCACTGTCGCTCGTGTCGCCGGAAGTCGCCAGCGCTCCATTGAAATGAATGGGATCTTGTCGCTTTGTCGCTGCGTGTCGCTGGCGGTGTGAACGGGGCTTCACACACACACACACACACACACACACACACACATGCACTGAAAATTTCAAAAACTTTTAGCCTTTTATGTTCAAACCGGATTTAGACAATAATGGAGAGACTCATTTCTGAATGGTTAGTTGATGAATTTATGAAGCTTATGTGTAGTTATCTTCTAGTCATTGATTAGCATATTCTGTCTTGATAATCTATAAATCGTGTTCCGGGGGCGGGGTTTATGTAAATTTTAGGGTTGGTGATGTCACTAACCCGGCAGGAATGTCGTGTAGTTCCTACCAGTCGTTTGTTTTAGTCCTTTTCTGTAAAACCAAATATTACCCTTTCCCTTTGATGTTGTTTATGATCAAACAGCAACATTACACACTAACTAAAGTTAGAAAAGTGAAATCATAATCAATCACCCCTTTAAAACATCTAAAACGGTCCGTAAATCAATCCGCCCGATCAATACACAGATATGCAGGAATGTGTCTTGAGTATTTCACTACAGAATCACTCATGAAAGCAAAACTGACTCTTTACTTTAATGATAAACATTCCTACTCTAATAGTTAATGATTCATCAATGCAATCAATCACTCAATTCTCAGTGAATAAAAGCACATCCTGTCCTGCATGTGTTCTCATTGAATATGTTACATGCATAAAATAACATCTATACTATATAAAAAATGACAACACAATACTGTATAAATAGTGACAGATCCGTCGACTGGAGAATAAACCAGCTTTCAGTAATAACTTGTTGTTTTTAAAACCTTGTTAAATGATATATTACTCAATTAGCACTGGGACACCACATGTCTATTTCAGGAGGAGTATAATGAGCTGTTTGTGTGTGTTGTTGCCTGATTCATTGCCAAATGTGCTGCTTTTGTACTTAATGCACTGTGTCAATAAAATCAGATGGCAAGAAGACATGACAAAAACAAACTGCAATGTGAACCTATAGACTAAGACTTTATTCTGTTTACTTTGGGGAAAAAACCCTGACTGATCTACAAACCGTAGACACATATAATGTTGCCACTGGACAGCTGTGTGTGTGTGAGTCTCTGTGTGTGTGTGTGTGTGTGTGTGTGTGTTATATTTAGGCCTATATATGTATGTGTGTGTGTATTATATTTAGGCCTATATATATATGTGTGTGTGTGTGTGTTATATATACATATATAAATAATATATATATATATTGGTTGATAAATATTTATACAGTATATACCACACAGTATTTATATGTGTGTGTGTGTGTGTGTGTGTGTTATATTTAGGCCTATATATATGTGTGTGTGTGTGTGTGTGTGTGTGTTATATTTAGGCCTATATATATATATATGTGTGTGTGTGTGTTATATATATATATATATATATATATATATATATATATATATATATAAATAACATATACATATTGGTTGATAAATATATATATGTATATATATATAACACACAGTGTGTGTGTGTGTGTGTGTGTGTGTGTGTGTGTGTGTGTGTGTGTGTGTGTGTGTGAGACAACCAAAAAATGCTGCATTGTTTCAACCTAAATTTGGGTCAAATATGGACAAACCCAGCCGTTGGGTTAAATTTTTATAAAGCATTTTTTATCAAAAGTTTGGGTTTGTCCATATTTGACCCAAAATTGGGTTAAACCAACCCAGCATTTTTTAGAGTGTATTTAAGTAAATTGTTTAACCCAACCGTTGGGTTTGTCCGTATTTGACAAAAAAAAATTTGTCTACATTTTTTTAGAGTGTGTGTGTATACAGTATGTAGCCTACACACACACACACCAAGAAACTTGCATCCTGGAGGACAATTTAATACCATAGTGCATGAATATGGCAATTCAATTTTAACTTTAATAGTAAATATCAAAGTATGTTGTTCTAGGGTCATATTATTCCTGAATCATATGATTAATAACAAACACTCACGTAAATCTTGTTGAACTGTCCGTCGTAAAACGTGACGGGCTTCTCCAGAGTGATCTCGCGCGTCTCGTCGCTCCCGTCACTGAGAGACTGATCGCTCGCGCTCCTCCCGAAAGGAAAAAGTTCCTGTCGTGTTATCCCGCTAACAGACACTGCCAATCCGAATAACAGGATCCACACTGACCATCTCTGCCCCTGCCGACCCATTTCCAGACCCGAACCGAACCTGAAGCTGCCTGAGAGAGACTGACTGACTGGAGATTAAGCGCGTGTCCGATATAACCAGAGGCGCGCGCTCCTCCCTGTTACGCGGATGCACGAGTTCAGTCACTCTCCCGCACAATACTTATAACAAAGTTACAGATTATATTGCTTGGGTTACTATATTAACAAATATACCACATGCACAGTACATGAAGTTAAGTCCGGGTTTAGCTGTCACACTATTTTAGTAATTTACTCCAGTGAGCTCTAACATTTAAAAGTCTTAGTTTGCAAGTTGTCATAGTGGGAAACATATTTAAGTGTGTGTGTGTGTGTGTGTGTGTGTGTGTAGCCTATATATACTATTCTGTTTCATATTTACTAACTACAGTAATATATATGATATGTTTACACACAATCTACATACGTGTTTTTTCTACTGCAACAGTGTGTGTGTGTGTGTGTGTGTGTGACCTATATATACTAACTATTCTGTTTCATATTTACTAACTACAGTAATATATATATCCTTACACACAATGTGCATAAGTGTTTTTTCTACTGCAACAGTGTGTGTGTGTGTGTGTGTGTGGGTGTGTATGTGTGTGTGTGTGTATGTATGTGTGTGTGTGTGTGTGTGTGTATGTGTGTGTGTGTGTGTGTGTGTGTGGGTGTGTGCAGCCTATATAACTATTCTGTTTCATATTTACTAACTACAATAATATATATTATATCTTTACACACAATGTACATACGTGTTTTTTCTACTGCAACAGTGTGTGTGTGTGTGTGTGTGTGTGTGTGTGTGTGTGTGTGTGTGTGTGTGTGTACTTACATTGTCTGGAAAAAGTGTAGTTTGAACATTGTTTAAATATTCATATGCTGTTCCACAGAAAAAAAGAAAAAGGCTTTCTCTTCATGTTATGATTGAAAATGCTTGGCTCATGGATTACTATTTAATATTATGACATTATTTTGTTTATTTTCATGGAGCATCCAATCACATAACCGAATTAATATTCATGACCATGCTTATTGTCTCAGCAAATCAGGTAGTCCTACTCATTAACATCATACTGCATAATTAATGCAGCGACATTAAACGATTGATCTTTTGATGATATAATAATTGAGCAGCATCCAGAAGACCATCAGAGCAAGGCCTTGTTTTTGGCACAATCAAACTCCCTTTGAAACGGCACAATAATTGCCGATAATATCCCGAGTTCACTGTACTGTGTGCAAATGAACAGTGACACAGAGCATTCCAGATTATCGTGATAAATATGAATGTTAACTAATTGATTTGGATGGTTACTTTAGTTAATTGGGGATTGCGGTTAGTATCAAACAACATGATGGTAAAACAAATAAACTGTGTGCTGTGAAATATTAAATAACAGCGCCATCTACTGGTCAATCATATCTCTACAAGCACTCAGAACTGAAGTGAGAATGAATTGTATTTGTAGGTTCCCAAAAAATCTATTCTAATTCCTAAATTTTAATGGATTTGAATGAATGAAGCAAATGCAGAATAGTTTAAATTTGATCTTAAGCGCATAATATATTACAATTTAAATGATATTCAAATAAATGCATGCAACTGTTGTGTTACTTAAACATGCACACAACATTTGACTACTTTTAGAAACATTAAATTTAAATGTAAATGTTTTTTATATTATAAATATGTTTAACTATATACATACGTTTTATAGACCATTATAATAATAATAATAATAATACATTTTATTTATGATGCACTTCACATTTCCATGAAATCTCAAAGTGCTACAGTAACAGGGGGTTTAAAAACAGTCCCAAAGTGTCACAAAAACAATAAAATAGCAATAAAACACCACAAAGTTTAAATTTAAAATCATGAAAGTTAAAAGGTCTTTTGAAATAAAAATGTCGTAAAAATGTCCATAAAATTATGGAAGAACGCATGCATCAATTTCGATAATCATTTCTCAATGACACCAAAAATCTTCAAAGTGGAACAACACAACATGAAGTGTGTTTACCAGATGGAAACCTTGAACAAAACACATACGAATCATCTGAATATTTTAGTTGCTGTGTTGGACTGAAGTAAGTTCCCTCTGTTGTATGATTGTGTTGAACATTAATTCCTCATTTCATTTCAATTGTGGCTAAATACATTATGTTCACACTCCTGAATTTAAAGGGAGACCGTTTTTAATGTTTTTCTTTTCCTCAATCCTGCTACATGAAATTTAAGCATTACAGCATGACTCCATTTTGAACAATAATACAATAATATATATATTATATATCTAGTATTTATTGTCAGTCATCAAGAACAATTAGGTTATAGATACATTAGGTTATATTTCAGCCAAAATGAAAAGGAGTTAAATTTTAAATTTTACACATCAGATATTCCACACATTATTATATTATGTGTGTATTACATTACAGGTGAAACTCAAAAAAATTTAATATTGTGCAAAAGTTAATTTATTTCAGTAATTCAACTTAAAAGGTGAAACTAATATATTATATAGACTCAAAGTGAGATATTTCAAGCCTTTATTTGTTATAATTTTGATGATTATGGCTTACAGCTTATGAAAACCTTTTCACAATATTCTAATTTTGAATTTGGGGTTTTCATAAGCTGTAAGCCATAATCATCACAATTATAACAAATAAAGGCTTGAAATATCTCACTTTGAGTCTATATAATATATTAGTTTCACCTTTTAAGTTGAATTACTGAAATAAATTAACTTTTGCACGATATTTTTCGAGTTTTACCTGCTATATTATTATCTGTTATATTGACTTTTATATCAAAATCAAAGTTTAGATCAAAATGAGACGCATATGAAACATGAAAGCATGCATTTCATTCCCCATTATAAACACATCACATGACCTTAATGTGATTATTATTACTGCACTGTTGATTGATTTACTTGACCTCTGACATCTGGGCCAAGTTGCATGTCACTGAGTTATTCAGCTGCCATGTTGAACGAGAACCCACGCTACATCAGCAATAATTCACAAATATATTCCCAAGTCGAGGCGCAGACACAGAGAAGGTTCTCACGGCTTGAGGAGGCTTGTGGTTAAAAGTTATATACGCTTCAGACCAGAGATTTAATCAGCCGTACTGAGGTTACAGTAAAACACAAGTCTGGAGTCAAAAAACACGTCCCACGAGTCCTACACATTTTTAAACAAAAATGTCCGACTGTGATAAACTAAATTTCTTCCATCACAAACAGGTCAGACTTATTCATGTTATTGTTAACTAAAACTATAAAAAAAAAAAATTACATATTTGATTTAAAGCTGAAATAAAATATTTTATTAAATAAAATATATTACTAGATATATCAAATTCTAATACAATTTATACTATTATAAAATATTAGATGAAAAACTTTTACTTTAATTGAAATAAACTCATTTTAAGATATAGAACAAATAAAAGCTACATAGAAATAAAAAAGCCAATAAAAAAATGTCAAAAGCACACAAAAGAAAATAACTAAAACATAAAATTAAATTAAAAAATTTAAATACATATAATTAATACTAAAATTACTTAATACAATTAATATATAATTAATATTATATACATTAATATATATAATGTAGCTGGCTTATGCATTACATTAGTTTTTAGAAGAAAATTTAACTAATTTAGTTTAACTTAAAGTCCTCCTGTGGTGAAAATCTAGCGTTTAATGTTGTTTATGTGTCTATGTGGTGTTATTAATCTGCTTTAAGAGACAAATCATGTGTAAATTCATAAGTCGACAGCATTGCTGAGTATTTTCTGCTTAAAACTGCAGTGAACCAAAGACAGTCTCAAAAACACGGTTTGAAATCGCTGGTGTTTCTGACGTCACACACTACCTTGTAACCAATCAGATCAACGTGTGATCGTCAACCAGTGGATCTCTGAGTGAGTGAGTGGAGGCGGGGCTCATTTGCATATTCATAGAACCGCACATACTAAATGAGGCAAGGGTGTCGAGTTACATTCAAGATATTTCAAGTCAGGAAAGGATATTTTTTTTAAATGTCATTTTGGTGGTCAAACATGAGTTTTAAGGAATAAAATTATTGACTACAGGGGAACTTTAAGTTCCTCTAACTCAATGTAGCTTGTTGGTTGCCCGTAAATCACTCAAAGTTGTCATAACTGATGCATTAACAAATGATGCAAACTGTTGCGTAATTTTTATGTTGTTGAGCCAAAACTTTTTTAGACCGTAGTGGTTGCAATTGCTCTTGGTTTATACAGTATAAAGTTGTTTCATAATGTAAATAAAATACGTGCAAACCTGTAAAAACAGCCAATCTTTAAGTTTAATTAAAGAATCAAGTTCCTATAGTCAAGTCATCTTAATTTATATAGCGCTTTTAACAATGTAGTTTGTTTCAAAGCTATATAATTTAGTTAAATAGATTTATATTAACTCAAATGTTTAAGATTTAGGAAAAGGTGCAAAGGTTTTCATAAGCTGTAAGCCATAATCATCAAAATTATAACAAATAAAGGCTTGAAATATCTCACTTTGCATGTAATGAGTCTGTATCATATATTAGTTTCACCTTTTAAGTTGAAATTACTGAAATAAATGAACTTTTGCACCATATTCTAGTTTTTCGGGTTTCACCTGTACAGTATAGAGTGGTCTCATTATGTATATAAAATGTAAGTATGTAAATCAAATTATGGTTTCCTTATGGAAATAAAACAACGCTCTAATGTGCAGATGCTGTACATGCATTGCAAACCTGTAAAGAGCCATATTGGGAAGAGAAAGACGCATAAGCATCCCGTGGGAAGCGTGAGCACAGGGTTAAAGGTACAGTAAAGCACGTCAACACAGCGTCACTGTGCCCGTCCTCCCTCCTCCTCCTCCCTCCAGCTTTCACTGTTCGCTGCACAATATTATACGCCCTCCTTCCAGCTGAATGCGGTTCATGTACGAGGAACTGCTGCATGCTTTCTTTCATTCTCATTTCCTTCCCCTAAATCCCAGCGCAAGCTCGTTCTCCCGTCTACACACCGAGAAGGAGGAGCTGAAGAAGCCGGCACACGAGGAAAAGAGACCGATGGAGGACGAGTCTCTCTCCCCCCTGCCGACCTTCAGCCCGGCCGTGCCGCCGTTCGTGATGCTGGGGTTGACAGTGGCGTACACAGTCTTCTACACACTGCTCTTTGCGTTCGTGTACGCGCAGCTGTGGCTGGTGCTGAGATACAGGCACAAGCGCCTCAGCTACCAGACCGTGTTTCTGTTCTTGTGTCTGCTGTGGGCGGCTCTGCGTGCGCTTCTCTTCTCCTTTTATTTCAGAAACTGTGTGACCGCAAACACGCTCGGACCCTTTTCCTTCTGGCTGCTCTACTGTTTCCCCGTCTGCCTGCAGTTCTTCACTCTCAGCCTCATGAATCTCTACTTCGCACAGGTGAGTTACACACAAGCGTCCTTTGAACCTTGCCATTGTGGCAATGCTAAAATCTGCAGGTCACATGTAAGTTTATGAGCGGATTACACAGGATTTTGCACTGCAAACGGAGATATTCTGTTGCTTACATCATGTATATATTTTCATACTGTTCCTGATCTGATTATGCATGAATTAGGGATGCATAACGATTAATCGCAATTAAACGTTTGCAGAATAAAAGTTTTTGTTTACATCATATGTGTGTGTACTGTGTAAAATAATTATGTATTTATAAATACACACACATGTATGTATATATTAAAAAAAATATTCACATTCATTTTTATATTTAAATATAATTTATATTATTTTTTCTTAAAATGTATACATGCATGTTTGTATATTTATATATACATAATTATTATACACAGTACACACACATTTATGATGTAAACAAAAACTTTTATTCTGCAAACGATTAATTGCGATTAATTATTATGCATCCCTAGCATGAATCATTCTAAAGAGAAATGATCCGTTGTATTAACTTTTTGCTTCACGTCAATCCTTCTTATTTATTCATTATATTTATATTACGGCTGTCAAAAAATTAATCGTGATTAATCGCATCCAAAATAAAAGTTTGTGTTTGTATAATATATGTGTGTGTACTGTGTATAATTATTATGTATAAATACACACACATTCCTGTATATATTTAAGAAATATTTGTATTTATATACTGTATATACATTTATATCATTTATATTATATATAAATATTTTATATATAAATATAACTAATTTTTTTAAAATATATACATGATTGTGTGTGTTTTTATATATATAAATAATTATACATATAATTTATATTCATAATACTCATTATATTTATCTATTTGACGTTTGAGCAGTTTTTAACCCTCCCTACACTTTTTGATGTGATGCATATTCCATTAATCAATTAAAACAGACAAATGCATTACATACAGTGTTGCAAAGGCACATCTCAGGGCTGTGCAACGATTAATCGTGATTAATCGCATCCAAAATGAAAGTTTGCTTACATAATATATGTGTGTGTACTGTGTATGATTATTTTGTATATATAAATAGACAAATGCATGTATATATTTAAGAATTTTGTAAAAAAAAAATTCGGTCCCACTTTATATTAAGTGGCTTTAAGTGCTATGTACTTACGTAGAAAAATAAGTACAATGTACTTATTGTGTTCATGTTGTACTGTAAAACACTTTTTCTGCTATTGAGGTGAAAATGCTGGGTTGTTTCAACCCAATTTTGGGTCAAATATGGACAACCCCAGCCGTTGGGTTAAAGTTTTAAATTACATTTTTAACCCAACGTTTGGGGTTTGTCCATATTTGACCCAAAATTGGGTTGAAACAACCCAGCATTTTTTAGAGTGTAAGGTTAGGGACAGGTGTGCTGGTATGGGTAGGTTTAAGGTGTAAGGGACAGGTCAACAGTGTAATTACAAATGTAATTACATAAATTAATATAAGTACCATGTAAAAACATATATGTACACAATAAGTCCATTGTATCAAATTATTAATTTCAACGTTAGTACATAGTAGTTAAAGCCACTTAATATAAAGTGGTATCAATATTTCTAATATATATATATACAGTATTTACATGCAAATATTTCTCAAATATATACATGCATGTATGTGTGTTTATATAAACAAAATAATTATACACAGTACACACACATATATTATGTAAACACAAACATATTTTTATTTTTGGATAATCACGATTAATCGTTGCACAGCCCTAAGATGTGCCTTTCAAACCTGCATGTAAGGCATTAATGTTTTAATTGATTAATGGAATATGCATCACATCAAAAAGTGTAAGGAGGGTTAAAAACTGCTCATAGTTCAGCCTCTTTAGGAGCCTTGTTATTATTGATTCACACACACACACTAGTGCTTATGTCACGTTTTACATGTAGTGTATAAACTCACGATTGATTTAGTTTGAATGATGTTGCAGTGTAGAATTATTCTTCCTGTTTTATCGTGATTAAAGCTGCATTTGCAAATGAATCATATGTGTGGGAGTGCAGCGTGAGAGAAAAAGAGAAGTGAAATCATTCACTGCGGTCTGATGCATTTACACTACACTGTAAAAAACACCACAGTAAAAACCTGTGAATTATTTACACCATGCCTACCAACTATTTTAGATTATTTAACGCAACAATATTTTAACAAGCACATGTCCACTCAGAAAAATACTATCCTGTTGTCACTGTATATTTACAGTGTATTTTTGGAATAAAAGTGCTTTTACTGAAGAATAAACTGAATTTTTTAAGGTTTTAGGTAAAAAAATATAATATTATAAATCATTTATTTCACGCTAATGTCATTTATCAGGGTCAGATCAGGTTGGAATAGCTCCTTACTGTACATTTTCTCTTTTTACAGTATATATAGTCCCTCAAACTGCCTACATCAGATCTTATATGATAAGAACATGTTGACATGTCAATGTTTATAATGGAGGCGAGCAGTAAACCTGAAAAGCGCTTGCTTAACACTCTTGTTTATGTTGAGATCAAAGTGTGTGGTGACCTGAATGTTATGATCCTGAATGTGTCATTCATGGCTTAAAAATGGTTTTTGCATGTGATATTTACACTAACTTACTTGTTTTCTGGGACAGGTCATTTTCAAGGCGAAGTCTAAATATTCACCAGAACTTCAGAAATACAGGTGAATATGGATCCATACAATTATCACCTGAATCTTCTGTACTTCTAAAAGTACTGTTCTTCATCATTTTTAAAGGATTCGTTTAATTTCAAAAAAAATTTTTGATGATAATTTACTCAACCCGATGTCATCCAAGATGTCCATGTCTTTCTCTTCGAAAAGAAATTTAGGTTTTTGAGGAACACATTCCAGGATTTTTCTCCATTTAATGGACTTCAATGGCAACCAACTATCCCAATGTTCAAAAGAAGGTTAAAATGTCCATCTAAATGCAGCTTAAAAGTCTCGACACGATCCCAGTCTAAAAATAAGGGTCTTATCTAGTGAAACGTTCATTTTCTAAAAAAAAACACACACAAAAACCACAAATGCCCTTCTTGTATCATCTCTGAGATGCGCCACACATTAAGTCATCACGTTGGAAAGGTCACAAATTTTTGTTTTTGTTTTTTTTAAATAAATTAAAACAAAGATGTCGAGAAAATGAGATGGAGTTTTTCGCCCTTCCCTACTTTTTTGAACCGGAGTACAGACAAATAACTTAGATAGATGACGTGACCTGTGACCTTTCCAATGTGATGACGTAATGCGTGGCGCATCTCAGAGATGGTGCACGACGGGCATTTGTGGTTAAAAAGTATATAATTGATTTATTTTGTGTGAAAATAACTGAGGGTGTTGCTAGATAAGACCCTTAAATGTATATCTCGACTGGGATCGTGTCCAGACTTTGAAGCTGCATTGAGACGGACATTTGAACCTTCTTTGAACATTGGAATATTTGGTTGCCATTGAAGTCCATTATATAGAGAAAAATCCAGGAATGTTTTCCTCATAAACCTTAAAGGGGCTATGTGGAGTTTTCAGCGGCATCTAGCGGTGATGTTTCAGATTGCAACCAATACGTTTACGAGTGCTCATGCGCATGCTTTTTTTATTTTTTATTATTAATATGTGGAGTTTGTGTTGGAGTCTATGTTGTGCTGGTCGTTTCTTAGTATTAGCAGACTCCATGTCATAAAGTTGCAGTGTCGTTGCTGTTGAGTGCAAAGTCAGTAGACGAGGCGTGAGGCGAGACGCTCGCGAGCGCGCATGCAGGTCTCAGTCACGTCACTGGATTTCGCGGCAAATACGACCCGGAGCATCACATAGAAATAGGAATACTTGCTTTCAGAGGTAATAGCAAAACCCGCCAAGTGGATAATTTTATTGTGATATTACAACCCCTTCACACACAGGCAGGGTCCGAAATTAACACCCGCCAAGCGCCAAATGCGGGTAGATTTTCCATTTGGCGAGTAAATCTCAAAAGGCTATCCGCCACACTGGCGGGTGAATGTTCAAAATAGTAATTTAATAAAAAAATTTTAATAAAATGTTTGTCCCGCCATAGTCTTATCTGATCGGTGAGTAGCCGAATGTAGACGAACTGCTGCGCGTGTGACAGGGCGCATGTTTAACTGAAGAACGAGCAGAGAGAGAGAGAGAGCCCCGGTCGCGCGCGCGCTCTCTCCCGCTCTCTCTCTCTCAGTGGAGACAGGCGAAAGTAGGCTTCACCGTCTCCTAAGCGCTGTCTTCAGCATCCGAAATTAACACCCGCCAAATGCTGGTAGATTTTTCGTTTAGCAAGTAAATAATAAAATAAAATGTTCGGACACTCGGGAGGTCGTGAGATATTGCACACGTTACGAGTCAGCTAAACTGATAATCGCGTCAAAGCAGCTGGTACACGGCACGACTGTCCGGCGGCAATCACGTGAGCTTTCGCGCTAAACACAAGAGACCGTAGTTTTCAATGTTGCAGGCAATAGCTTCAGATAGAAAATGACAGAAATGTGTGTGCAAATGAACAGTACCCATTCCTTTCATCATAAAAACGAGAGAGAGAGAGAGAGAGAGAGCGAGAGCGAGAGCGAGAGAGAGAGAGAGTGTGTGTGTGTGTGTGTGTGTGTGTGTGTGTGTGTGCGCGTGTGCGCGCGTGTGTGTGTGTGTGTGTGTAAAAAAAAAAAATTATTATAGCTTTCATTTCAAAATTTTCTCTGGACAATTTTTTATGTTTGTATTCAACATAATACCTTATTATCTCAATTAAATGTATTGAAATTTATGTATATGTGACACAAAAAGGCTGTTTAATATTTTGGCCGGTAAAAAATATGCTTGGCTGGTGGATATTTTCATCTACCAGTCCCTGTGGCAGGTGAGCCAAAAAGTTAATTTCGGACCCTGCACACAGGTAATAAAACATGGATTCATTTTAGTAGAAAAACTCCACATAGCACCTTTAATTTCTTTTCGACTGAAGAAAGAAAGACATGGACATCATGGATGACATCCGGGAGAGTAAATTATCAGGATTTTTTTTTTTTGAAAGTGAACTAATCCTTTAATGCTATATATCTTGTGTCGTCAGGCTGCCGCTGTACCTGCTCTTCTTGTGCATCAGCATCATCTTCTTGCTGGTGAACTTGACCTGTGCGCTGCTGGTGAAGATGACGAAGACCGACACAGAGACTGTGGTTCTGGTGCGCGTGGCCATCAATGACACTCTGTTCGTCCTCTGTGCCGTCTCACTCTCTCTGTGTCTCTACAAGATCGCCAAGATGTCTTTGGCCAACATCTACCTGGAGTCCAAGGTAATGAAACACAAATGACAAAACAAAACCGATGAAAGCTTACAACGTTATATGTAAGTATGTCATGTCGTCTGTGCAGGGATCATCTGTGTGTCAGGTGACTGCGATCGGAGTGACGGTGATCCTGCTGTACTCGTCTCGTGCGTGCTACAACTTAGTGGTGCTGGCACTGACAAAAATCAAGAACATCAACTCATTCGACTACGACTGGTACAACGTCTCAGACCAGGTACGTGCCAAATACACACAACAGAGGTAAAAAATGTTCCAGGTTCAATGCAAATTAAACTCAAGCGACTCTAGATATTTGTATCAAATGTCTATTAGCACAGAAAAAAAACACAAAAAATGTGGTTACAATATTGCACTTAAAATGGAAGTAAATTAAGCCAACGCTCAAGAGGGTCTTTAGTACTTTTGTTTTCATCATGATGATATATTAACACTATTCTGTATTGTGTTTGACACACACATTTCTAAGCCCTCTAATTGAAGAATAACTTTGATATTGTTACTAATATTTCAACTACACTGAAGCAGCTTCAGTTTACTTGATTACTTGATTTGAGAAATGATGAGTATCGAATATGTTCATTATAGGTTTAATTATTGCATTATATTTTTTTAAACTACAGAGCCTTGATCATATAACTAAGCACTTATCATCTTACTGAGACATATTATTGACAGATAAAGAGTGACGACTGATATTTTTGTTCAGTTTTGGCCTCTGGGGTGTTTTTTCTTCCATATTCTCAGTATACGAGGCATAAAAGCCTGATGTACCAAATATGAATACACATATGCAAAAACTAAGCACTTAAATATCATCTTAGCATGACATATTATTGGCAGATAAAGAGTGACGACTGATATTTTTGTGACGACTGATATTTTTGTGACGACTGATATTTTTGTAACGACTGATATTTTTGTGACGATTGATATTTTTGTTAAATTTTGGCCTCAGGGGTGTTTTTTCTTCCATATTCTCAGTATACGAGGCATAAAAGCCTGATGTACCAAATATGAATACACATATGCAAAAACTAAGCACTTAAATATCATCTTAGCATGACATATTATTGGCAGATAAAGAGTGACGACTGATATTTTTGTGACGACTGATATTTTTGTGACGACTGATATTTTTGTAACGACTGATATTTTTGTGACGATTGATATTTTTGTTAAATTTTGGCCTCAGGGGTGTTTTTTCTTCCATATTCTCAGTATATGAGGCATAAAAGCCTAATGTATCAAATATGAATACACAAATGCAAAAACTAAGCACTTAAATATCAATTTAGTATGACATATTATTGGCAGATATAGCCTAGTCTGATATTTTTGCTCAGTTTTGGCATCTGAGGTGTTTTTTCTTCCATATTCTCAGTATATGAGGCATAAAAGCCTGATGTACCAAATATGAATACAATATACAGAAACTAAGCACTTAAATATCATCTTAGTATGACATATTATTGGCAGATAAAGAGTGACGACTGATATTTTTGTTCAGTTTTGGCATCTGAGGTGTTTTTTCTTCCATATTCTCAGTATATGAGGCATAAAAGCCTGATGTACCAAATATGAATACACAAATGCAAAAACTAAGCACTTAAATATCAATTTAGTATGACATATTATTGGCAGATAAAGCCTAGTCTGATATTTTTGCTCAGTTTTGGCATCTGAGGTGTTTTTTCTTCCATATTCTCAGTATATGAGGCATAAAAGCCTGATGTACCAAATATGAATACAATATACAGAAACTAAGCACTTGAATATCATCTAGTATGACATATTATTGAAATATAAAGAGTGACGACTGATATTTTTGTTCAGTTTTGGCATCTGAAGTGTTTTTTCTTCCATATTCTCAGTATATGAGGCATAAAAGCCTAATGTATCAAATATGAATACAATATACAGAAACTAAGCACTTAAATATCATCTTAGCATGACATATTATTGGCAGATAAAGAGTGATGACTGATATTTCTGCTCAGTTTTGGCATCTGAGGTGTTTTTTCTTCCATATTCTCACTATATTATACTATGCATGGCATAAAAACATGATGTAGATTATGAATACACACATACAAACTTTTTGTTAGATTTGATCTAAAAGTTCACTAAACTTGTTCTCTAAATTTTTTTGTTAATGTCACAGTTAATGTGTCTCTGTGAATTTGGCAATATTGCTGATTTATATTATTCTGCAGGCAGATCTGAAGTCGACATTGGGCGATGCTGGTTATGTGGTTTTTGGGGTGATCCTGTTTGTTTGGGAGCTGCTGCCCACATCCCTGGTGGTCTACTTTTTCAGAGTCCGTAAGCCGACTCAGGATCGGGTACGAGATTTATCATTTTTAAATGGCATAAATGATGTGACACTGAAGACTGTACATCACAGGAATGAATGCCATGTTCATGACCGTCTCATCTCTCTGGTTGGCAGAGCGCAGCAGTGATCCCTGGACACATGTTCTCATCTCGAGCTTATTTCTTTGACAACCCGCGCCGCTACGACAGCGATGATGACCTCGCATGGAGTATCATCCCACAAAACATTCAAGCCAGGTATGCCAGTCAAGTTTGGTGTTCGGTCTTTAAATCAAGTCATAATATTCACTTTCCAAACTGCACATTACTGGTCTTATTGTTTAGGCGCGTTTCCATTACAGATTTGCGCGAAACTTTTGCGATTTGTTTCTAAATGTCGACAAAAAACTCCATTAACCGATGTTATGCGACTAAACCTAAAAAAATTCTCTCACGATAAGTCATTCCAGAAATCATGGCGACGGATGTTGGAAGGTTTATGTATATCCCAGCCACTGCGCACTGGCCATTATTATTACTCGAAGGAGACGTGTGTGTGTTATCCAATCATTAATGGCAAGGAAAGACCGTTATATGAGGAGTTTCTGGTGTTTCTCCCTCAGTTCTGCTTCGAGGTCTTGATTGTGGAGTTTCTTTGATGTTTAGAATCCAGTGTTCCTGTAATTCTTTTGTCTTTTATGAATTTAATGAAGAACTCTGTCTCGTATTCTGTCCAAACACACCGCGTCCTCTACGTCAGGTGATTGTAAATGTGTGTATAAACTGTTTGCATTGCAGTTTTGCAAAATATTTCTTTTTCGCATTGCCTGAAAAACCTCCTCATGCGAGCGTGTAAACTTTTTTGCGATTTTTCCATTTTACGTGTTTCCATTGGGCGTATTTTCAATTTGCGCAATTTGAAGGGTAATGGAAACTATGATTCATCTGTGTAAAAAACATCTGAATTTACACGCTTTTAATTTCAATGGAAAGTTGTGTTTCTCTAATTTAGACTGATGTTAGACAACATCATACGTTTAATTAATTAACCCATTGCTGCTCTTCGGTCACTTTTGAACAATAAAAATTAATGTTTAGATTTTTTTTTTTTTGATTGTGACTATTTTTTAAGACCACTTAGCTCTTTTCTAATCATGTTTTTTATGGGTTTACATAGTTACCATTGGAATGGTACAAAACTTGGTGACTTTTGTGGCACTGGCTATGTAAACACACAAAAAACATGATTAGAAAAGGGCTAAATGGTCTTAAAAAATAGTCACACTTGTGTTCTCAGTGGTTAAAAATGACCGCCATTAGGACTACAAAAAAAAACAAAAGAAAAGAAAGACATTTTTACAATCCGTACAATCCACAAATCAGCCATGATGCAGAAAAATATAAATTAATCTGAAAATCTGATAAATCATTTCTTATTATTTTTGTAACATTTTTCTTTGGATGTTATGCATTATCTGTGTTCAGGTTTGACTGATATAATAAATAATAAAACTGACACTATTAATCAAAATTTCAAACAAAAAAAGTAGTCTGATAATGTCTTAATAAATATCCAAATGCAAAACCTAATAAAAGTAAGTAATTATGTCTGGAAACACTGTTCTCAGTATTTGTATGCCCTGTATATAGGGATTACATCATGGTATTACAGATGATTTTCATTATTTCCCTCCACCAGCCTCATTTAGTAAATGCGGTTCTATGAATATGCAAATGAGCCCCGCCTCCACTCACTCACTCAGAGATCCACTGGTTGACGATCACACGTTGATCTGATTGGTTACAAGGTAGTGTGTGACGTCAGAAACACCAGCGATTTCAAACCGTGTGTTTGAGACTGTCTTTGGTTCACTGCCGTTTTAAGCAGAAAATACTCAGCAATGCTGTCGACTTATAAATTTACACATAATTTTTCTTAAAGCAGATTAAAAACACCACATAGACACATAGACAACATTAAAAACTGGATTTTCACCACAGGGGGACTTTAAAGTTTTGCTCTATTTTTGACTTACTGCATAAATTGAAAAATAAAATAAAAAATACACTACTCTTATATAGAAATAAAAAAAATGGTGCATAATTTAGAGGTGAATATTCTTTATAGTACCATGAAATCTCCTAAAAATGCAAAATATTAAAGAATAATTTTTTTCATTGAGGTTAATTCGGTCACTTTTGGCCGCGAGGAGTACGAGTGTGACCCCTAAATGAGGAGCACCAGAGGGTTCATCTGACCAGAACAGTTTAATTCATTGCCTATTGCTCTTCATTCCCAGTGTAACGCCGGACAGCTGTGACCGGAGCTCCAGGAACAACAGTTTCACCGCATACGTCGAAGGGGAAGAGTCTCATCTAGTACCAGAGGAGTTAAACCCCTACTAGAACTTTCCCAATGAGGAGTTTGATTATTTTGCACATTTATATCCATATTTATAAGGGTATCTCAATTTATTACCACAGCTGGGATATGGAAGCACAACTACCAATCATTTTCTCTATAAAGAATTGGATTCTTATCAATAATGTGCAGTTTTTAAGAGAGTAAAGCGCCGCTTTATTGATTTTAAAAACACTATCCCATAATTCTGAGGAGAGAACAATTAGAGAAGTCCCATTTTCAATGGAAACACTTCCGCCCACTCCCATGATGCATTGCAAATTAATGAATCGAGTCGGCCTCTCTATATTCCACATACTAATACTATTTGTATTGTATTAAATATTTTAATTTAAATATTTAAATTTAAATATAAACCTAAAATTTCTTATAATCAGTGACTGTAAGTCAATAGTTTTATATTGTACAGTTGTTTTTGCTTTGAATATTTGCAATGCATTATGGGAAATGTAGTTCATTGCCTCTTTAAAAAGATAATAAAGTGCAATTATTAAACCTTCGTCTTTAGAGAAAATGAATGGGAAAATACTTCCACAATCAATGCTGCCAAAAAAATTAGTGTTCATTATTGCGTTCTATTTTACACTGTCAATTATATACAGAGGAATATATGAATTAATATATTATGTATACTAGATAAGTATACTAACCTTTTGTTGCTCTTTTAATATTGCTGCTCTATAAACAAAATCAGCATCTTTATTTAATTTCCGTTTTATTCAGATCTGGGACACAAACCCGTTTAATAAAACTTGGCCTGAACTGTGAAACTATATTGACACTCTCCCATGGAAAAATTATATTTTTGGAGATACACATTTTTCTATAGACAACTGCATTAACAGAATGATAATTTTATGAAGACAATAAAAAAGTATTTATTTTGAAATGTTCAGAATTAGTGGTTGGATTGTTGTCCATTGTTTTTATAAATACATTTTTAGTGTTTGATTGTACAGTTTGTATCTTTGTTAGCTTTTGCACTCATGTGTCACTTTGTAAGACTTTGTCCGACTTTGTTTTCTACATTAATAAAAGAGAAATTATGAAAATGACTTGTCTAGAGAACCCATTCATGAACACTATGGCTGATTGACACAGACTGGATCATATTAGCTGCATTATTTCAGCAAAAATAACATAACAATGACTAACATAATAGATTATTATGATTAATTATAACATAAACCCTTAAAGGATTAGTTCACTTTAAAAAAAACGGTAACACTTTACAATAAGGTTCATTTATTAAACATTATTTAATGTATTAACTAACATGAACAATACATTTGTTACAGTATTTATGAATCTTTGTTAATGTTAGTTAATATGAATAAAGCTGTTCATTGTTTGTTCATGTTAGTTCACAGTGCATTAACTCATGTTAAAGGAGAACTCCGGTCAATTTTAACATTGAGCTTAATTTTTAGTAAATTTGGAGTGCTGTCAATACAGAGAACAACGACAAAAATCGGTGTTGCCTACACCGTGTTATCCTCTTTTTAAAATTTACACCCTATTGACTTGAATGGGGCAAGTTTTAAACTTAACCAGTTCTTAGTCTTATCATCCTTGATGTGTCATACAAGTTCCCATGTTGAGTGATTCCTTCAGAGTGAACACGAGTGAATCTGACTGCAGTAGATGTGAAAGATATGAATAAAAATGATGTTATATCAGCCAGCGCAAATACCTGTATTTAGTTCCTGTTTTCGGTGGAAGTCCAAAGTAGTCGATTGTCGAGTTCACGCGCATAGGTTTAGTTACTATGATCACGCGCGTGAACTCGACAATCGACTACTTTGGACTTCCACCGAAAACAGGAACTAAATACAGGTATTTGCGCTGGCTGATATAACATCATTTTTATTAATATCTTTCACATCTACTGCAGTCAGATTCACTCGTGTTCACTCTTAAGGAATCACTCAACATGGCTGGGCACTTGTATGACACATCAAGGATGATAAGAGAAATAAAAGCAGGTTTAAAACTTGCCCCATTCAAGTCAACAGGGTGCAAATTTTTTAAATAGGATAACACAGTGTAGGCAACACCGATTTTTGTCGTTGTTCTCTGTATTGACAGCACTCCAAATTTACTAAAAATTGAGCTCAATGTTAAAATTGACCGGAGTTCTCCTTTAACAAGATTTTAATACAGTATTAGTAAATGTCGAAATTAACATTAACAAAGATGAATAAATGCTGTATAAGTGCAGTTAATTATTAGTTAACGTTAACTAATGTAGTTAACTAATGTTAACTAATGAACCTTATTGTAAAGTGTTACCAAAAAAACTTTTGCTGATAATTTACTCACCCCGATGTCATCCAAGATGTCCATGTCTTTCTTTCTTCAGTCGAAAAGAAATGAAGGTTTTTGATGAACACATTTCTCCATATAATGGACGTCACTGGGCCCCAAACGGGTCAAGGTCCAGATGACAGTGTCAGCGCCGCTTCAACGGGCTTTAAACGACACCAGACGATGAATACGGCTCTTATCTAGCGAAACCATCGTTATTTCAAAAATAAATAAAAAAGTTTAAGTTTTATAAGCACAAGCGCTCGCCTTGCTCTGTTCTGTGATACGCGTTCGTGACGTCACGTAATACGCAGTTACGTTGAAAAGGTCACGCTTCACCGAGTCAGTGTTTACAAATGTGCGGAAGGAGGACCATACACACATATTCAAATGTCTTTGTGTCAGTTTATCGTTTAAAATGCCCATATCGTGTGCGTATCCTGGGTGTTGGAATATTAAAAAGCCTAAAATACATTTTTCGTCAGGACAGACATTTTTGACTTTTCACAGAAGCGTGACCTTTACAACGTAACTGCGTATTACGTGACGTCACGAACGCGCATCACAGAACAGAGCAAGGCGAGCGCTTGTGCTTATAAAACTTAAACTTTTTTATTTATTTTTGAAATGACGATGGTTTCGCTAGATAAGAGCCGTATTCATCGTCTGGTGTCGTTTAAAGCCCGTTGAAGCGGCGCTGACACTGTCATCTGGACCTTGAACCGTTTGGGGCCCATTGACGTCCATTATATGGAGAAATGTGTTCCTCAAAAACCTTCATTTCTTTTCGACTGAAGAAAGAGAGACATGGACATCTTGGATGACATCGGGGTGAGTAAACTATCAGCAAAAGTTTTTTTTAAAGTGAACTAATCCTTTAAAATACATTATCAAGTGAACATATATATTATTGCTGACTAAACAGAATCAGCATTTGCTTTCTTGTAAACAATGGAAGTAATGTTGATCTTGCAAATAATATACTCATTCATATCTTTTTTTTTATTTTTTTTTACAGTCTATGCTTTGTAACTCGTCCATTATAAAAGAGTGTTGTTTTGTCAAATGCCTCCATTCATTCAGACGTACAACAGGGCGCTTGGCCTCATGACGCACTGTAAGAGTTGGCATGTGTCTCTCTGGACAAAGAAAGCTTCATATATTAACTAAATAAATATTATACAATTTGGGCCACTAATGTGAATGGATAATCGATGTTGTAATTGATCATTTACTCACCTTTGTTTCTAACCCAATGACTTTCTTTCTTCGGTGGAGCATAAACAGACAAAATAATGTTCATGCTGCTCTTTTCTATGAACTGAAAGGACAAAAAAAAGCATCATTAATGTTCAGTTTGTCTAAGTATTCACATTTTTCATTCATGATAGCCTACGTCAGAATTGTTTATACACTTGCATAGCATATTTAGCAACTTGCTGTACTTAAAAAGGCTACAAAATTCACATTTGAGGTAGCCTATGCAAGTCAGTGTGTAATTATGTTATGTTTCTCAGAAGCGGAAGTCGTCATAATTGGGTAAACTTCTATAGCATTAAATATGTTTGTGTTCCCATTTGCTCAAATAGCAAAAGAAAAACTCCACAATAGTGTTTCAAACTTTCAAAAGAGGAAAACAATTAGAGAGAGATTGATAACGTCACTCGGACTCGGAAAAATATTCTGTCAACTTTACCGTCACTACCACGACCGCGGTCACAATAGCTAGAAATGGCCTCTCAACAGCGTTTTAGTTTTTTATAATTTGATGAAAAGGTAATATAAAACAAAGTATAGTGTTATAAATGTACATACATTTGTTTTTAAAATGAAAACAAAAAACTTTGCAGGATTTGCGATGCTGGTGACCGTTAAAATGCGTCATTACAAACTGTGGAAAAAGGCAAGATTACTCTACAAACACGCCACAGTGACCGCATTACATTAGTATCACTGCGCCACAGCTGCATTCATTCGCCTTCTGGAGAACTACATTACTTGGCGGAAGAATAATATTTTTTATCTAATAGCATTACATTTTTTGTGTCTGTGTGTTTATTAATAATGACATATTAATTTTGATAATATATTAATAATATATTAAATTTGTAATAATGATATATTAACATAATATATTAATTTTGACAACAGCGAAGTCGGAAATTAATCCATCTGGGGAGTATAATCATAGATAGGCCTATGGTTGAAACCTCCAGAGTTGACATCTTGCATTTGCACTAATTTCAACATGAATGAGTGTAATGCAACATTAACATTAGTCTCGTGTATATTTATGGAAAAAATAACAAAAAACTTAGACTTTGTGTAGAACAGAAATGGACGTACGACAATCAGGGCAGTAACAGTGACACCTAGTGGACATAGACGAGCACTGCCACCCTCCATCATTAAGGAACGGGGGGACTATAAAATGATTACCAGTCAAAGCAAAGTTTTACATATTTTTCGTATTTAATTTTAGAAGGCACAATGGTATAATTATTTTAAACTAAAGCAATGAAATAATATTAATGTTTATGCAAATGTACAATTTTATTGTAATAAAAAACTATTTATAACAAAATGTGATTTTGATACTTTATCCAATATATTAAGTATTGTAAGTATTAACAACACATAATTAATGACACATTTTATTTTTTCTTTCTTTCTTTTTTATTCCATATACACACATACAGTATACAGCACATTTGTCAAAAAATCGTGAGCAGAAATGCATGCACAACATGTTTTCACATTACACAATGTTGCATTCTGGTTACATTGTAACCAAATCCAATTGCAACTTTGAGAAACATGATACTTTAGTAGCAATTGTAAAAACATCTTAATATTGCAGCCAACATTACAGTAATGCTGTGAAATTACATTCATGGTCGGGTTTTTTAAAAGTAGCCACCCATCATTAAAATGTATTTTTCAAAAGTAAACAAAGATTGAGATGAACTGCAACTTGTCAAATATTTAAATTATACTAGAAGAAATCCTAGGAAATCTGAGAGTTATTCTCAATAATTTTGATGATTATGGATTACAGTTTATGAAAACCTTTTCACAATATTCTAATTTTGAATTTGGGGTTTTCATAAGTTGTAAGCCATAATCATCACAATTATAACAAATAAAGTCTTGAAATATCTCACTTTGCATGTAATGAGTCTATATAATATATTAGTTTCACCTTTTAGGTTGAATTACTGAAATAAATGAACTTTTGCACCATATTCTAATTTTTCCAGTTTCACCTGTAGAATTTATGATTTTATATTAACACCTTAATGAGAGATCATAAAACAGTTACTTTAATCATGAATAAAACACAAAGTTGCAGCCTGTCAGAAGTATTCTGCGGTAAAAAAAAATAATAACTCAAATTGTATTCTGGCTTAACAGATTCTGATCCAGAGAGAAAAACATCTCAAGTTTTTCTCTGATGTGTTTTGCTTGTGGCCTGTCCTCCGGTGTGAAGCACAGCATCTCCTTGATGAACTTATTCTGAAAAAGAAGCATAGCAAAATTATAGGCTAAACGTTATTCAATCAAAATATATTTAAAGGTAAAATCACGTTTCTTACTTCAGTCGGAAAACTGTCACAGAAACCTTCCGGAAACATTTGATTTCTCAGATCTGGCCACAGCTGCAACGTCAAAAAACGGATCAAATACTAAAATACTTTTGTGTGTGTGTGCAGATATTGGTAATGCATACTGTCATTAATTAAGTACTACTGACCTTCACTCTCTCTTTACCAGTAGATAATTTCCAGAGCATCTCAAACCATATGAGTCCCAGTGGAAAAATGTCTGTTTTTTCGCCATAATTCTTCCCATTTTTCTAGGATAAACAATTCATTGAATTATTTCTTAAGTCTTACAGTCTAAAAATGTTTCCCTGAGAGACAATAAATGTGTACCTGCTCAGGACTCATATATGGGGGTGTTCCTTTGTTTGACCTCTCTATGGGGTCACCGCTGTCAGTGGTCTGATGCACCACCAGCCCGAAGTCTCCGATCTTCACTTTGCCATCAGAGCCGAACAATATGTTATCCGGCTAAAAGGAAAGTACATATGGTAAAATGATTATCTGTTAAAGGATTCGTTCACTTTCGAAACACTTTTTTGCTGATTATTTACTCACGCCGATGCCATCCAAGATATCCATGTCTTTCTTTCTTCAGTTGAAAAGAAATTAAGGTTTTTGAGGAAAACATTTCAGGATTTTTCTACACAGAATGGACTTCAATGGCAACCAACTATCCCAATGTTCAAAGAAGGTTCAAATGTCCGTCTCAATGCAGCTTCAAAGTCTGGACACGATCCCAGTCGAGAAATAAGAGTTATCTAGCGAAACGGTCTGTCATTTTAACAAAAAATAATAATAATTATATACTTTTTAACCACAAATGTTGGTCTTGTACCATCTCTGAGACGCGCCACGCATTACATCATCACGTTGGAAAGGTCACAATTTATTTTTTATTTTTTATAAATTAAAACAAAGATGTCGGACGATTTTGAAGTTGGAGAAGAAAATGAGATGGAATTTTTCGCCCTTTTTGAACCGGAGTACACAGACAAATAACTTAGATAGATGACGTGACCCGTGACCTTTCCAACGTGATGATGTAATGCGTGGCGCATCTCAGAGATGGTACACGACGGGCATTTGTGGTTAAAAAGTATATAATTTTTTTTTTTTTTTGTTAAAATGCCCGATCGTTTCGCTGGATAAGACCCTTATATCTCGAGTGGGATCGTGTCGAGACTTTGAAGCTGCATTGAGACGGACAATTGGACCTTCAAACCGTTGGTTGCCATTGAAGTCACTATATGGAGAAAAATCCTGGAATTTTTTCCTCAAAAAACTTAATTTCTTTTCGACTGAAGAAAGAAAGACATGGACATCTTGGATGATATCAGGGTGAGTAAATTATCAGGATTTTTTTTTTTTTTTAGTGAACTAATCCTTTAAATCACAAGTTTAATTGCCTCCTATCAACTAAAAGAAATACCTTCAAGTCTCTGTGGATGAGGTTCTTTGAATGGATGTATTCCACTCCACTGATAATTTCATAAAATATTTTATGGATTTCCACTGTGGTTCTCTTAATTTCGTAATAATTTCTGTCATTTATCCAAGTAGTCAGTGTTCCTCCCTCACAGAACTCCATCTGAATAAACAAATACATCTTGCTGCTGAAATAGAGAGAGAAAGAACAGGCTTGACTTGTAGGTTAATGTTTAATAATGTGTGGTATTATCTTAAAGGGGTCATTTCATAATATTTTGTTACATTTTATTTTTCAAAATGATTTTATGCTTATTTTCCCCTCTTTCCATTCTGGCCCTTACAATTAAACAGGATGTTTTTTGCTGCTGTGCTTCTGTGAATGTGAAATGAACTTGATGCAACTTTAAGTAAACTCAAGCTACACATTTGATCAGTATGTGCATATTCTATCTCTACCAGTTGAGCTAACTTTGTAATAGTTCACTCTTAAAGGACCATTACTCTAAATTATATTATTTTACATCTCATAAGAAGACTGCTGGACTTACTCTGCTGTCACAACCAGACTTTCCATTCCTGATGTGACATCATCACTGACATCATCATCGTCATCATCATCATCATCATCATCATCATCTTCACATCCGGATCTATCAAAGGTCACTACATCTGATGAAGAACGTGATGTGCTGAACATAAAACACATAGACGTCATTATTGAGAAGCACTCAGTGTTTTATGAAAAAACGATGAAGACTTGCTTACTTGGACACTTGGTTTGATGTACAGTTCTCCGAATCTGACCAACATGTAATGTAGCGCACTATGTTTGGGTGAACTAGTCTGGCCAATGCCTTCACCTCGGAATCAGCTTTCCTGTTTCAAATAAATGCATGAATAAAATAAATAAATGCATGATACATGAGTGAGTGAATGAACGCATCCATGCATGAATAAATAAATGCATGAATGAATGAATGAATAAATAATAAATAAATGCATGAATAAATAATAAATAAATGCATGAATAAATTAATGTAAGAATGAATATGAATAAATAAAAGCATGAATAAATAATAAATGAATGTATGAATTACTGCATGAATAAATAAATAAATAAATAAATGCATGAATAAATTAATGTAAGAATGAATATGAATAAATAAATGCATAAATCAATAATAAATGAATGTATGAATTACTGCATGAATAAGTAAATAAATGCATGAATAAATTAATGTAAGAATGAATATGAATAAATAAATAATAAATTAATGTATGAATTACTGCATGAATAAATAAATTAATGTAAGAATGAATATGAATGAATAAAAGCATGAATAAATAATAAATGAATGTATGAATTAATGCATGAATAAATAATAAATAAATGCATGAATAAATTAATCTAAGAATGAATATGAATAAATAAATGCATGAATAAATAAATGCATGAATGAATAAAAGCATGAATAAATGAATGTATGAATAAATAAATAAATGCATTTAAACAAATGAATGAATGTATGCATACATACATGTCAATTCTGTGATTTTTTTATACCACATAATCATGACAACTGTCCTTTCTAAAATTAGATATAACTTTGTTGTTACTTGTATAATCTTACCCAGTTAAGACGACTTTCTTTACGGCATAGATCTTGCCATCAAATTTATGCTTTACTTTATAAACGAATCCAAAGCCTCCTTTACCAAGCTCTGTGATCAGATCAAAACTCTGAGACAACCTGTAGATGATAGAAACATGTCAAACAGCAAATCATTGTGCATTATTTATCATAGACACAGAACATTAATTTAAAACATTTTGATTGTATGTTTTTCCCCTCTGAATATTATACTGTAAGTTACTTTGGTGGACACAAAATTGCTTACCCTGAATTTGAGCCCAGTCTATGATCACTGGAACTGGAACTGGAACTAATCAATAACAAATCATAATCAATTATCAAATTAAAATAAAATAAATATCCAAAACATTGGCACACCAAATGCAAAGAGTCATTATAAATAACGATTGTATAAAATAAACACAACACAAACCTCTCTTGGTTGTAACTTCCATTGCTCTCCTCATCATTCAGTGTCCAAAAGCTGGTTCTGCTACATTTCTGTAGTTTTCCCTCCTTCTCCATGATGTAAAGCTGTTTCTTTGTGGTTTTTTTTGGGCTGTCCCAGGGATTTGGCGATTTGATGTGCTTTTAAACCTCCTGATTTCAGCAGATCCCTCACATGTTCCTCTTGAATCTCTTCGCTTGAGTCTCTTGAGTCTCTTGTCTCTCTTGAGTCTCTTGAGTCTCTTGTGTTATTTAAGTCTCTTGTCGTCGGGGACTTTTGCTCTGGTTTGAGTGTGTGTTTGATCTCGTTCTTCTTCTCCATTAGATCCCAAACAGGAGGAGTTTCGTCAGACTTAAACACCTGGTTTGATTTCTCTAGGCTGTACAGAAGTCTGTTCGCGGTGGATCTGTTTAGTCCGAATTTTTTAAAAATGATTAAAACTGTGCTTTTGCCATTTTGTCTCAAGAAGTCAACGATCTTTCTCTCCATTTCAGAGTCGGCAGACATTTTGCGTCTGTCCAAATGTTTTAATACAGCTCAGATGCTGCCAGGTTCTTGTCCTGCTCCTTCTCTGGTCGGTCTAGAGACCGAAACTCACAAGAGTTCCGTGTGGGAATTTAAACCAGCCTTCTAGAACTTTCGGTTTCGATTCCTTCTCGCTTTCCTTCTCGCTTTCCTTACATGTTATAACCCGCCCATCTCTAAGTTTCGAGTCAATATTGCAAACGTTTATTTTTATTCTTACATTTCTGAGTAAAATATACACAACACACTATTCAGAAAAAAAAGGAAAATTAGCTATAGCATACAAAAAAAAAAGAGAAGTTTATTGAGGAAAGGTGGGTGATTTGGAATCATATCAGTCTAAAATCTTACAAAAAAATATTCATTAATTATTTAAGAGCTTACATAACTGCAATTACATAACTTACATTTACTGTTTACACATCCCCTCGATGTAATTTTTTTCTGGAATATTTTTTTTGACAGTATTCACTGGAAGAGGGCGTGGTTACTCAAAGAGAAATGTTGTATGTACAATAAAATAAGAGAGGTACACTTTAAGATTCTACATAATGTTTACCCAACCAACTCACAAATTGCCTCTTTTGTTGATATCTCTGACCTGTGTGTATTTTGCAAAGTTGAGGAAGAAACTTTGCTTCATTTATTCTCCCACTGCAGTCAGGTCAAGCCTCTTTGGGTGAGCTTGGGTTGTTATCTCTCTCATTTTATCAAATGTGATTTCCACTTTTCATTGAAGGATATATTGCTCTATTTTTCTGGGAGTGACTATGCTATTGATAATGTTGTTAGTTTCTTTGTGTTGCATTGTAAATGTTTTATTCACTAAAACAAATTTCTCAAGACTTTACCTAGAGTTGATGTCTTTATTGCTGAGATTTCCCTTATTTTAAAATCTCTTAAACTCATTGATAACAGTAAGAACAACACGTTTCTTATATGTACGGATTTTCCTTACTTGTTGAGGAGTCAGTTATTTGTCTGTATTTTTATTTTTATATATATATTATGTTTTATAATGTATCCAAGGCAGTGCTGTTTCTTTGTAAAAAAAAAAAAAAAATAAAGACTTTTAACACTGTCATTTTACTTAAAAACAAAACTTTTTAAATCTACAGGTATATGAAAACTTTAGCTGACACGTTCTGGAATAATCTGATCATATTTTTGATGAGCCGTCAACCTAATTTTAACATTTATGAAAGAGTAGGCATTTATTTTGACTTTTTATGAAGTCAACCAGGATTCTTATTTACAATGACAGCCTGTCAATCAACAGCCAATTTATGTGCTGTTACAGATTTTTATTTTCACAGGAACATGCCAACAATATCAAATCAGATTCACAAACAGTAAAAGAGGAAAATAAATATTGCCCCAAATGCTCCACTTTTTCCCACGACATGATTCCATAACCTGTAGACGAGATTAAAAGCTCCATGATTTTAGCTCCAGAATATTATGCAATACAGACACAATAACAAAAGCTGACAGATTCAACTTCTGTTCCAAATGTAATTCATGCAAATAAGAAACGGACCAGCAGTCAACCATTGTTACAAGATATTTCATATAAACATACAGAATTAATTGATAAGAAATTAGTTTTTAGACTATAAAAATTGCACATTTTGTAATTTTTTAACAAGTTTTTCTTTCTTTTGCGGAACACACTTTGTAATATGGAAAAGAACCGACATTCTGCTAAAAAAAACAGCATGATGATGAGTAAATTATGACCATTTTCATTGTTTAAAAAGGTAATTGCTTTATAGATTGAATTGCACACTTGCAATGTGTCATATCAATGTGATGTGTGTCAGTCTGAATCGAAAACACTTTTTGTAAGTTGCTCTATAGAGAAGGAAAAATTGGAAAAATTAGAATATTGTGCAAAAGTTCATTTATTTCAGTAATTCAACTTAAAAGGTGAAACTAATATATTATATAGACTCATTACATGCAAAGTGAGATATTTCAAGCCTTTATTTGTTATCATTTTGATGATTATGGCTTACAGCTTATGAAAACCCCAAATTAGAATATTGTGAAAAAGGTTTTCATAAGCTGGAAGCCATAATCATGAAAATTATAACAAATAAAGGCTTGAAATATCTCACTTTGCATGTAATGAGTCTATATAATATATTAGTTTCACCTTTTAAGTTGAATTTCTGAAATGTATGAACTTTTGCACCATATTCTTATTTTCCAGTTTCATCTTCTTCATCTGAGACGTTACAGTATAAGCAACTGCTATTATTATAAATGCATAAAGAGAAGAAGAGATCTCATCAGAAGGTCTTGATGTCTTTATCTGTCTTCAGGACTGAGAAATATTGGTCCAGTTCTCTGATCAGCTCTGTGGCGTCTGGTCTGTCGTCAGGACTGGCGCTCAACATTCGGTCTATGAGCTTGTGCTATTTCATCAGCATCACACGTGAAAAATGAGACCGCATGTTAGATAATGCTCATCTTTGAGTGAGTGATCATAGCAGACATTGATCCTATCAGCATATGTTCAGCACTAAAGAAAAAGTAAGGATGCACCGATACCCATACCAGTATCGGTATCGGCCCGATACTGAGCTCATGTACTCGTACTCGTAAAAATGCCCCGATACCAACAACCGATACCAGGCAGCGTGTGTACAGTGTTTGTCTCCAGACAAAGAAACACTGATAACAGAATTAATTATAATGGGGATAAAAAGGAAGGCTGTTTATGAAGTAAATATATCTTATTATTGAAATATTAAATAGAATATAGTAACGCCTATATAGCTGTGGTGCGCTATAAGTTTCTAAACTTCTGTTGAATGCTCTTGATTGCTGATTGTTCACTCAGCACGTGTTATTTGGATTAAAACTAAATCGTATATGTAAGTAAAACATGAACTGTTACCTTATTTATGTTTAACGAGTGGTTGCCTACAGCAGTGGTGCCCAACCTTTTTTTGTCTGAGACCCCCTTTTCCCCAAGAAAATATTTTAGGGCCCCCTTCACATTTAATGATATTATCACTCTTGTAAAGCTTGCAGCAAGGATGACAAAATATGTTGTTTTCAAACCAACGGAATGTTTACTATAACCAGATATGTTTATGCACAAATAATAGCCTATAATATTGAAAATACAATAACAAAAACACCAGTAGGCCCTTTGTAATTTAAAAACATAAGCCTAGGAGTAGCCTATAAACTGGCCCTATTTGAAATGTAATAACAAAAATATCAGTATTCACACTGGTGTGTAGGTAAACAAAAAATTAATATAGGCTATTACTAAATGACTGCTGTCTGGGACCTCAATACTTGCATGTTATTTGTGAGTCTTTATCAATGTGAGGCTTTATTTTTGATGCTTTTGGCGCTATAGCGAGCGATAGTAAGCTTGCGTTTATTAACAGAATAATGCGTCTTTCGGAAGAACATTGTCGCCGGAACTACTTCTCTCTGTGTACGTCTATGACGAGTCACGCAGGTCCTGGGCTACTCCGCACGGCAGCGATCCGAACCAGTGTAAAATAGTCCCAATATTACTTATTATAGGAGTACCAGAGGTTCAGGATAAGACAAAAACACGGATTGGAAAATGGATTCATGATGAACTCGCTCATTATATACATTTTGTACATTTTGAACAGAAAAAAGTTAAGGACTTTTATTTAATGCTCATTGCTCAAAACTTTTCAAAATATGACGCGACCCCCCACAGAGCTCGCTGAGGCCCCCTTGTGGGCCGCGACCCCCCTGTTGGGAACCGATGGCCTACATTACTACAGGACATTTGCAGGTCAAGAAGTTACATGAACTTCAAACAACCAAAGCGCGCGCCCCGAAAACCAGCGTCTCAGCGCGCGATACTGAATTGAAGTCTTTCACGTCTTGCACTTGTACGGACGAATTCACACAAAACTATGTAAAAATGCCCGTCTTGGCGAGTTTCCTAATAAACAAAGTCTGTTATATCTCAAGTGAACAGACGGTATATTCAAATTGGGGTCCGTGCGTTCGGTCTTAAAGGGGCAGCAGTTTAATTAATCTGCGGCTGTGTTTTAATGTTAATCAAACAAAGGACAAATAAACTACTCACTGCTCTTGCCTAAATAGGCTATCTTTTTTTTACTTTACAAAAAGATCGATCTATATTTAATTTATACAGTAATGAATATGCAGTGCATTAAATATATATTTGATGAACAAATTAAGTTTAATTTAATTTAATAAACAACTAATATGATTGATATTCTTTTGGTTTCTCTACAAATACATTTAAAAATTACAAATGCATGAATTAAAAATGTATTTAAAATTAAAAATACAGGTATCGGTTACGGTATCGGTATCGGCGAGTACCAAAAATGAAAGTATCGGTATCGGACTCGGTCTGGAAAAAGTGGTATCAATGCATCCCTAAAAAGCATGCTCAATTTCAACATTTTGATCGTGAAATTTCACTCACCTCAAAGGTAAATTCCTTGGAGAACTTTGGTGGAAAAACCCTATTTCTTCTTATTTCTTCCCAAATCTAAAAGTCACAAAAAAATGAAAACTTAATTCGGTATAACATATTAGATATAGTTCAAGATGAATACACAATCATATTATTATTATTATTATTATATAAAGGTCTAAAAGATGAATCAAACCTTTTTCTTTTCATGCGCTGTGATGAGATTATAGATGAGCTCAAAATATATGAGGCCCAGAGCGTATATATCCACCTTTTTGTCATAGGATGTGTGAGTCGCCTACATTTCAAGTTTACAACAATAAAAACGTCAGCAACAGATACACAAAAAGCATTGTATGGATCATTATAGTCAAGATGAAATCAAAATAGACTCTAGTTTCTAAATGCATATTCCAGTGCATGATTCATCACTGAACACTCCCAATAGTTTTTATTTGGATTATGGCATGTTGGTTTTAATGACTCACCTGCTCCGGGCTCATGTAACTACGGGTTCCTGTTCGTTTAGTCCGTTCCAGCAGTTGCTCATCATTGTCATTTTCTGCTGCAGTCACGAGGCCGAAGTCTCCAACCTTCACTCCTCCGTCACTGCTGAACATTATGTTTGGAGGCTGGAACAAAGAAACAGAAGCGATCAAAAAAATCTGTGAAAAAAAACCTAGCATTTTCGACATTAAAGCCGAAACATTTAGAGAATAAAGTCGGAACAGTACGAGAATAAAGTCGAAACATTTCGAGAATAAAGTCGGAACATTTCGAGAATAAAGTCGAAACATTTAGAGAATAAAGTCGAAACATTTAGAGAATAAAGTCGCAACAGTACGAGAATAAAGTCGAAACATTTCGAGAATAAAGTCGCAACAGTACGAGAATTAAGTCGGAACATTTCGAGAATAAAGTCGGAACAGTACGAGAATAAAGTCGAAACATTTCGAGAATAAAGTCGGAACAGTACGAGAATAAAGTCGGAACAGTACGAGAATAAAGTCGGAACAGTACGAGAATAAAGTCGGAACAGTACGAGAATAAAGTCGGAACAGTACGAGAATAAAGTCGGAACAGTACGAGAATACAGTCGGAACAGTACGAGAATACAGTCGGAACAGTACGAGAATAAAGTCGGAACAGTACGAGAATAAAGTCGAAACATTTCGAGAATAAAGTCGAAACATTTCGAGAATAAAGTCGGAACAGTACGAGAATAAAGTCGGAACAGTACGAGAATAAAGTCGGAACAGTACGAGAATAAAGTCGGAACAGTACGAGAATACAGTCGGAACAGTACGAGAATAAAGTCGGAACAGTACGAGAATACAGTCGGAACAGTACGAGAATACAGTCGGAACAGTACGAGAATACAGTCGGAACAGTACGAGAATAAAGTCGGAACAGTACGAGAATACAGTCGGAACAGTACGAGAATACAGTCGGAACAGTACGAGAATACAGTCGGAACAGTACGAGAATACAGTCGGAACAGTACGAGAATACAGTCGGAACAGTACGAGAATAAAGTCGGAACAGTACGAGAATACAGTCGGAACAGTACGAGAATACAGTCGGAACAGTACGAGAATACAGTCGGAACAGTACGAGAATACAGTCGGAACAGTACGAGAATACAGTCGCAACAGTACGAGAATTAAGTCGGAACATTTCGAGAATAAAGTCGGAACAGTACGAGAATAAAGTCGAAACATTTCGAGAATAAAGTCGGAACAGTACGAGAATAAAGTCGGAACAGTACGAGAATAAAGTCGGAACAGTACGAGAATAAAGTCGGAACAGTACGAGAATAAAGTCGGAACAGTACGAGAATAAAGTCGGAACAGTACGAGAATACAGTCGGAACAGTACGAGAATACAGTCGGAACAGTACGAGAATAAAGTCGGAACAGTACGAGAATAAAGTCGAAACATTTCGAGAATAAAGTCGAAACATTTCGAGAATAAAGTCGGAACAGTACGAGAATAAAGTCGGAACAGTACGAGAATAAAGTCGGAACAGTACGAGAATAAAGTCGGAACAGTACGAGAATACAGTCGGAACAGTACGAGAATAAAGTCGGAACAGTACGAGAATACAGTCGGAACAGTACGAGAATACAGTCGGAACAGTACGAGAATACAGTCGGAACAGTACGAGAATAAAGTCGGAACAGTACGAGAATACAGTCGGAACAGTACGAGAATACAGTCGGAACAGTACGAGAATACAGTCGGAACAGTACGAGAATACAGTCGGAACAGTACGAGAATACAGTCGGAACAGTACGAGAATAAAGTCGGAACAGTACGAGAATACAGTCGGAACAGTACGAGAATACAGTCGGAACAGTACGAGAATACAGTCGGAACAGTACGAGAATACAGTCGGAACAGTACGAGAATAAAGTCGGAACAGTACGAGAATACAGTCGGAACAGTACGAGAATACAGTCGAAACATTTCGAGAATAAAGTCGGAACATTACGAGAATAAAGTCGGAACAGTACGAGAATAAAGTCGGAACAGTACGAGAATACAGTCGGAACAGTACGAGAATAAAGTCGGAACAGTACGAGAATAAAGTCGGAACAGTACGAGAATACAGTCGGAACAGTACGAGAATACAGTCGGAACAGTACGAGAATACAGTCGGAACAGTACGAGAATACAGTCGGAACAGTACGAGAATAAAGTCGGAACAGTACGAGAATACAGTCGGAACAGTACGAGAATACAGTCGGAACAGTACGAGAATACAGTCGGAACAGTACGAGAATACAGTCGGAACAGTACGAGAATACAGTCGGAACAGTACGAGAATACAGTCGGAACAGTACGAGAATACAGTCGGAACAGTACGAGAATACAGTCGGAACAGTACGAGAATAAAGTCGGAACAGTACGAGAATACAGTCGGAACAGTACGAGAATACAGTCGGAACAGTACGAGAATACAGTCGGAACAGTACGAGAATACAGTCGGAACAGTACGAGAATACAGTCGGAACAGTACGAGAATACAGTCGGAACAGTACGAGAATACAGTCGGAACAGTACGAGAATAAAGTCGGAACAGTACGAGAATACAGTCGGAACAGTACGAGAATACAGTCGGAACAGTACGAGAATACAGTCGGAACAGTACGAGAATAGAAACTTTAGTGCCAGCTAAAGTTAGAACTTCCATAGAAGTTGCGTCTGTGCTTGCCGTTGTTTCACATTGCCGAATTAGCTTTATGAACGAATGAATTAATGAATGAATGAGGCATTTATATAGCGCTTTCATATGTCTACTGTAGGCCTACTCTAAAACGCTTTACAATCATATCAGGGAATCTCTCCTCAACCATCACCAGTGGTTATTATATCTGAGGAAATCACGGGATCCGGCCAAATGATTGGATACAGAATGATGCACTTAAAATGTGTCCAGAACGTATTTACGGTGAAGAGGGAGACAGAGCGGTTACTGTTAGCCAGATGGTGTTGCCTAGACGAGCACGAAAACACGTCAAAAACACTGCCACATAAAGATTGGACCAGATTGTGATACCACTCCGGCGGAGTCTGTGTGCTCGTCTATAGGCAACGTCATGCTAATGCATGTTGGTAGATTTAGCATCTGTGTAGAATTTCCTTTTGTTGAAAGCCCAGATAAAAGTAAAAAGCTAGTATTTTCTGTAGATCCATGTCCGAGGCAGTTCGACTGCACAAGCGCATTTCTTTACACACACACACACACGCACGCAGAAAATCTGTTAGTGTGTGTGTGCTGTCTTTGTCACATCATGGCACACCACACACTATAGGAGCAAAACGGTTAAATCTTGTCCTCATGTTTGTGGTCTATCACATTTTGAAAATCTTATATAGGGTTTCTGCAGGGTTTAGTCAATCAAATTTAAGACTTTTTAAGACCTTTTTATGACCATTATGATTTAAATTTATGACCTATTACACAAATTACGAAAAATAACTTTTATATTACTCGATATAGATAATTATCACGATAAATGTCAAATCTTTATTTCTTTCAAGTTTAAAGGAACACTCCGACTTTTTGGGACTTTAGCCTATTCACCTTATCCCCCAGAGTTAGATAAGTCCATACATACCTTTTTCATCTCCGTGCGTGCTATAAGTCTGTTTGACGCACCCACCGCTAGCCTAGCTTAGCACAAAGACTGGATGTAAATGGTTGCAGCTAGCATACTAATCCAAATAAGTGACAAAATAACGCAAACATTTTCCTATTTACATGTTGTGAACTTGTGATTTGTATAGTCACAGAGTGTACAAAAAACAAAGTCACATGAGACACAGACATATTTTAACTGTATAAATACTGGGAACTATATTCTCTGAAGGCGAAGCACTGCTGCTTGGGCGGAGTGATAACCGCAGCACCTGAGACGCGCTCTGAACGAACTCTCTGCTCCTCACCACGGCGCGTCTCAGGTGCTGCGGTTATCACTCCGCCCAAGTAGCAGTGCTTCGCCTTCAGAGAATATAGTTCCCAGTATTTATACAGTTAAAATATGTCTGTGTCTCATGTGACTTTGTTTTTTGTACACTCTGTGACTATACAAATCACAACATGTAAATAGGAAAATGTTTGCATTATTTTGTCACTTATTCGGATTAGTATGCTAGCTGCAACCATTTACATCCAGTCTTTGTGCTAAGCTAGGCTAGCGGTGGGTGCGTCAAACAGACTTATAGCACGCATGGAGATGAAAAAGGTATGTATGGACTTATCTAACTCTGGGGGATAAGTGGAATAGGCTAAAGTCCCAAAAAGTCAGAGTATTCCTTTAAAGGCATATTTTTGCTCCTAAGTGAAAGTTGTAGAGCGTTAATTGTGGTTTTAGACTACCGGTACTATTTACTGTCAGAACATATCATGACAAACACTTGCCAAACAGGGGAACATTTCACAAATCTAAGGTAGAACATTCAAACATTTGACATTAGGTCCTTAACAAAATAAATATCTTTATTGGAAAACTAATTTCTTAGTTTCTGCATGTGCTAATGGGGGTCAAGTCTTGAAACAGGTTTGTGTTGACTTTGATATCTTCATGAAATGTATGAAAACCAGTAACCTAAATACATTATTAAATACTGTAATTATATTCCATTAGTCCTTTAATACATTGTCTACAATAATAATATAATACAATCCAATATGTATATCCCACATGGTGCAGTTAATATTAATAGGCTAACGTTACAGTAAATCCATGGTAAATAATGGGAATTTGTAGAAAAGCTTCTGACTGTATCGTTGCACACAGTGTTTCTCCTGTTCGTCAGCGCCGCTTCATCTGCCTTTAAACTGGTTTAAATCACTGAGACATGTTCTTCGCTGAATTCAAGCGCTTCTCACTGGATCTCGTGACTGAGACCGATCAGAGTAAACGCATCAGCTCTAGTGAGCTCGTGCTGCGCTGCCGTTTGGACTTTGAGCCGAGCGGATATATGGTCCGTGTGGCGCGCGGTTCAAATTAGTTTTTTCGTTCCGCATTTAACATTATGCCGCCAGCGCATTTTCGGGGGGAAAATGCAATGGTAGAACCAATGAATGAACGAGCATATGAATTTAAGACGTGGCTAAATGTAATTTATGACCTTGTACGGAAAATCCGGACGTTTTTATGACTTTTTATGGCGTAAAATTCTTATTATTAAATTTATGACTTTTTATGACTCCGCAGAAACCCTGCTTATAAGATGTAAAAAATCTATTGGTGTGTGTGTACCCAGCATAAGCTCGTTTTAGCGAGGTGCTCACCTTCAGGTCTCTGTGGATCAAGCCCTTGGAGTGAATGTAGTCCACGGCCGTCAGCACCTGTCTGCTGATCCGAGCCGCATCCGCTCTCCTCTCTGGGAAACTTTCCTTTGGAGAGTTTCTTTTATCAATCCAGGCTCGCAGCGTGTCTCCCTCACAAAGCTCCATCTGAATGTAGAGGAACTTTGTCCCCTGGCCACTGCTAGAACTAAAGCCAACAGATACAGCGATTTTTAGCAGAACAAATATTTGATGTTTGGTTTAAAAAAAAAGTCCAATACAAATATATGTGTTAATGTTATGAAAAATAGGGACTGCATGACTATTGCTATTAGTGCGTTACATCTGTGTCGAGGAGTCATGAGACATTTTTCAGTCAGGCATAGGGTTGGAAATCGAATAATTCAGGAGGTCAGGAATCGGATACTTGTTATAAAATTTAAATTTTGATTCCTCTAAATCGATTCCTTTGAGCATTTTAATATGCTTTTAAACCATTCAAGCACAAGACGATTCACGCTGTTTTCTGTGCTGCAGGCGTGAGTATATTGTGCAGCTCGTAAAGTGACAACAGCCTAATATTGCTGCTGCGTCTCTATAATAACACTAATCAAACTAAAGACAAAGAGAAAATTCAATCCCTGTTCTTGACTGAATAACTTTTGTAACTACATTTGTAATGCATATTTTATTTATAAACTGCAGTGTTATTTCACATTTGATTAGTTTGTGAATCTTAAAGGGATACTCCACTTTTTTTGGAAATAGGCTCATTTTACAACTCCCCCAGAGTTAAACAGTTTTACCGTTTTCGAATCCATTCAGCCGAACTCCGGGTCTGACGGTACCACTTTTAGCATAGCTTAGCATAGATCATTGATTCTGATGGGACCATTAGCATTTCTTTCCAAATGACCAACGAGTTTCAATATTTTTCCAATTTAAAACTTGACTCTTCTGTAGTTAAACCGTGTACTAAGATCGACGGAAAATGAAAAGTTGCGATTTTCCCAGCCTATATGGCTAGGAACTACTCTCATTCCGGCGTAAGAATCAAGGAACTGTGCGGCCGTACCATGGGTGCAGCAGGCGTAATGATATGACGAAGCACTTGCCGTCAACAAACCAACATGACGACCTGCTTGCACAGGGAGCGTGCCTTGTAGCATGGAGACATTTGTGAGAGATGATTTAGATGACATTTACTTTGGTGCTGATCCCGAACCGTATTTATTTGGAAACCTAATTTGCCGCCTAAAAACTACACAAAATTACTCCCGGTCATGTTGGAAGTTACCAAGCTGGGGACTATTTTCAGGTGCTTCGTCATATCAGTACGCCTGCTGCACCCATGGTACGGCCGTACAGTTCCTTGAATGAGAGTAGTTCCTAGCTATATAGGCTTGGAAAATCTCAACTTTTAATTTTCCGTCGATCTTAGTACACGGGTTAACTACAGAAGAGTCAAGTTTTAAATAGGAAAAATATTGAAACTCGTTGGTCATTTTGAAAGAAATGCTACTGGACTCATCAGAATCAATGATCTATGCTAAGCTATGCTAAAACTGGTACCGTCAGAACCGGAGTTCGGCTGAATGGATTCGAAAACGGTAAAACTGTTTAACTCTGGGGGAGCTGTAAAATGAGCCTATTTCCAAAAAAAGTGGAGTATCCCTTTAAAACACTTTATTTAAAACGTATCTCCGTTCAGTTAATAATGCTTGAAATTTATATTAGTTCGGCTAATTGTTTTTCGCTATAGTATTTTTAAACCACAGACAAAAGTTCCTGTGTAAGTGTTCTTTAACCTGTTGATTTTTGTTCTTGATATTCAGCTACAGTGAAATGTTTTGCAATGAGACTTCAAATAAATGTGAATGATATCTAAGGTGTTTTTTTACCTTATTGGAATCGAAAATAGGAATCGTGAATAGAATCGGTATCGTTAACATTCAAACGATACCCAACTCTAGCCAGGCAGCCCTTGTGCCCTATTGTAACGCTCTGAAACGCAAGTGTCAAAGCGCAAAGCGCAAGTAACTTTGTGGGCGGATCCCGGCGCTGTTGCCATTATACCGGCGGGATAAACGACTCTTGCGCCCGACGCAAATCTAAAATGTGTTGGTCTGAAGTCGCTTCATTACTCATAGGTGTGGTTTGGGCGTAACGTGAAATAAACCAATCAGAGCGTCCTCTCACATTCCCTTTAAGAGCCGGCGCGCTTGTTCCACGGCGGATCGCTATTATAACGGCGGATCGCTATTATAACGGCGGGTTTGCCGGCGCACACCAGGAGCGGTTCACAACCGAGGAGACCGACATTCTCGTCAGGGCCGTAAAACACAGAGAAGTGACATTGGGGATGATGGAGAAACACACACAAATTAGCTTCGGTTAAACAGGCGTATAATTTGGGTAAATGTGTAGCCTAATCTAGATTTTTTTTTTATTTTATTTGTATCTAGATAGATCTTTTTCACATCTTCACGGACACAACAATGATTTCCCTCGTGTGTTAATATTTTTCCTTGTAATAATGTATGATTTGCAAAAATGAAAACTGCTGCGTCTGTTTATATTAGAGAATCAAAGTGGATGCGTGTTAACACGCTACATTATGGCCAAGCACGCGCCCTTAAAATACCATATCACTAACGCGCAACGCCACTGTCTTTAGACTGTTTTTTTTCCTGGTCAGTGGCGCAATTGCTTTCTAAAACTGGAAAATAGCACCAGGGAAGTTTTGCGCTGGAACACGCCTCCGTTTTGCACTGAACCGCCCCCGCGAGCGCAAGTTCATTCCCTAATTTACCGACGTGCGTCTGTGGAGGGAAAAGTCCGCTGTGCGCGGGTGCAAAATAGGAATGATACATGCGTCGGTGTTCAAAGTCAATTGCGCTGGGTGCAAGATAGTTGTGTGTTTTAGAGCGAGTTGTGTTTTGCTGAATTACTCTGAGATGGTCTCGGAAGACTCGTGTCTGTACGCCGTGTCCTCTTCCCAAGCCGTGTAGTAGCGGACGATGTTGGCGTTATTAAAATCAGACAAAGCACCAACCTCACGAAGAGCTTTACTGTGGAGATACAGAGGATATCATGACAATATATACAAAATCAAAAGGTATATAGCTATAGTACCTTTTTTTGGACATCATAGACATACAAGCAATTAAAAGCCAATCAAGTTTACTTACTATCGACTCTTCACGATCTTCACAGCGTAATATTTGTTCTCCAGCATTCGTCTTGCCTTGAAAACTCGTCCGAAGCCACCTTTGCCAATCGAACTTATTGAGTCAAAGTCTTCTAAAAACCTACAAAGATAAACATAACCATTTTCAAAAGCTAAACTGATTGACAAAAACATTTGTAATAAACTGAATAGTTAAAAATGAAAACAGTTCGGTTATGATTTGCCTTGATTTTATAGCTTGGTTTGACGGTTGATCTCCAGATGACTTTGCCAGATTTTGTGCATTAATTTTAGGAACATTCTGTGAAAGTTATTGGAAGAGGAAAATATAAAAAAAACAATTAAATAAAAGAAAAAACAAAAACAACTTTAAAAGTCACTTTTCTTACTTTGGAGATGCATTGAAACTGGATTCATAAACACCAAGTAAAATATTTTTTTGAATTTCCATTTTCAAGACTTTTTTTGCATTTACTTCGTACATTTTACAACCACTACTTTATGGAGGATACTCGTACAATAGAGCTGCACAATTCTGGATAAACTGAGAATCACAATTTTTTTGTTTTGTTTAATGTAGAGATCATGATTTTGAATAGACAACTTAACAATATTTCATGTAATTTACTAGAGGTTCTGACAAATGTTGATTGCTGCAATCTATTTAAAAATTAATTAATTAATAATTAAAAAAAAAATTGGTTAGAGTGAATGATTCAATGACTCAATCATAAAGACTTTATTTGTTTCATCACTGGATGAATCTGCATTTTTGAACAAATCTCTTAAATGATTCACTGGTTTCATCACTGGATGAATCTGTGTTTTTGAATGAATCTCTTAAATGATTCACTTGTTTCATCACTGGATGAATCTGTGTTTTTGAATGAATCTCTTGAATGATTCACTGGTTTCATCACTGGATGAATCTGTGTTTTTGAATAATCTCTTAAATGATTCACTTGTTTCATCACTGGATGAATCTGTGTTTTTGAATGAATCTCTTGAATGATTCACTGGTTTCATCACTGGATGAATCTGTGTTTTTGAATAATCTCTTAAATGATTCACTTGTTTCATCACTGGATGAATCTGTGTTTTTGAATGAATCTCTTGAATGATTCACTTGTTTCATCACTGGGATGAATATGTGGTTTTGAACAAATCGGTTGAGTGAATGATTAAATGACTCAAAGACTTAATTTGTTTCATCACTGGATGAATGTGCGTTTTTGAACAAATCTCTTGAATGATTCACTTGTTTCATCACTGGATGAATCTGCGTTTTTGAACAAATCTCTTGAATGATTCACTTGTCTCATCACTGGATGAATCTGTGTTTTTGAATGAATCTCTTGAATGAATGACTCAATGACAAATAATTTTTTTTAACAGTCACAATGTATAGATACCTTTATTTGAAGCATCAAGTTACATTAAAAAGGTGATTTACTCTATTTTGATACCGTAGACATCAGTATTTATATCCGAACTATAAACTTTTATCCCTGTGATCATTTGAATGATTGTAAGACAGAAATAATGATAATGTGTGGTTGAAAATATGTTTCATACCTATACTTGACAACTCTCTGGCTCAGATCACAGATCTGAATGTTTGCTGTGATCGTACTTGTCAAAGGTTTAATAGCTGTCATTTAGGAATAAGGTCACATGGGTATTTAAATGGAGATTGTAATTTTTTAGTGATTAATCGTGCAGCTCTGTCATATAATGAAGCACAGCATACACAACACGAACCTCACATATGTGTTTGCTTCCCTAAACACTCCACACTTTTTCATTAAAGTTACAGTAAACTTTCATTGTTATTGTAATAAACATATTAGTTTTCCAATACCTCTTTACCCTGGGCCAGGCCGTTAGGTGACAGAAGAAAAGTTGGTGCTAATCTAAAAGAAAACATGTATATTTTATATTATTGATGAAAAAAAAATAATGTAAAATCTCAAATATGACATTTAATAACTAAACGCTTACTTTATTTTCGGCTTCACATCCAGTCTCGCAGGCCCCGGGCTGTGCGGCTCCAGGTTCACACACTGTAATGCAGTTTGAATTTCATAAGTTAAAATATTAAATATTAAAATACAGTATGTTTTATGAAACTCATAGCCTCTCATACGTTATAGCTTGAAGTAAAAAAATGCAAATGCTGCCAATAACACAGACTGGACTTACAGGACTTATGGCCATAGGAGAACTGACCACAGATGAGTCTTTGAAGACGATATCACTCGGGCTGGGAGTTTCACACGAGCTGTTTGATGAGAGCCGTGCATCCTCAGAATTACTATAAAACAGATGAAGTGTCAAATGCAGTGCATCTTTACATCATTACATATTACAGGTGAAACTTGAAAAAAAATTATATCGTGCAAAAGTTACTTTATTTCAGTAATTCAACTTAAAAGGTGAAACTAATATATTATATAGACTTGTTGTGGCAAAAATTTCTTAAACAAACATCACTGCGTAAGAGACACTCAGAGTCAAATTAAAAAAAGAGAAGTATTTATTCTTGCAAGAATAGGAGCAGTCTAATACACAGCTGTTACCCTGTGCAGAAGAGTGACACCCCCAGACAGACTGAACCACCTTTTTATCCTAGCTCTTCCAAGGTCTTCTTCCCCCAGAGCCTTCCTCCCAGTAGTTTTCCATAGACAAAGGAACCATATCTAGTTTAGATTCGTCACTAGTTGGCCCACTAAGCTAGCCTGACTACGTCAGACTTCGTACTTCCGCTCAATTTAATTTCGCTTCTGTACTTAGTCTGAGACATCGACATGTCTCTCAGTTTTTTCTCCGGCCTGAAAACAGCCGGCCAATCAACGAACAGAGGGCGGGCTGAGAGCCGTGACGTAGACGCTAAGCGCCGAGTTTGAGATTGGGGAAATCGAAAACGACCGCGGATATGGAGACAAGGGATGCAATTTGCTCTGTTGTGGAGAATATTCCCGGCATTTCCAAACTGAAGGACGAACAAGAAGAGTGTTTGGTAAACATTTTGAATGGAGGTGATGTCGATATGTGATATCTAGGTCTCTTTTATCTGTCGAGCTCGAACTGGCACCCTTTTGACAGGTCAGTGTCTCCTTTTTTTTCCAGTTCGTAAATATTGCCATGTCATGCTGTAATCTTGCAATTAAGTTGCAGCATTTCCGACAGACTCGAAATGAACAAAGAGCTGTGTTTGACAGAACTAATCCTAACTTTGACAGTTGGCTGCAAATATTTTCCTGTTTCTCTTTACTGTCAAATAATAGTTTAATAATAGAGGCCCCGATTGTGCCGTGGATGCGTAGATTTACATCACATAATCTACAAAAGTCGTTGACAGCCATGTTCACTCCGGTATTTCTCTCGATGGTTTCGTTTTCGCATTATTTATAATGTGTTTACAGTGGCAGTTCAATGCTGCTGAGCTGGCGCATAACCAAACGTTATGTGATTGGCTTACGGGTAACCAATGATTTTATACTTCAGACGAGCGCCCCCCGCGATAAAGAAAACACTTTTCAATGATGCCATGCCAGACTCTGTCTATGAAGCAAAGCGAAGTAGCAGAGTTTGGTATTACCAGGCTACCACTAAGCCCCCCTGCACCAAATGGCCTTTTGACACCGGGGTCAGAGGTCCTTGTTCGTCTGTTTTCTGGAGTGTCTCCCCCTTCTGCCTCCCCAGGTACATAAACACATAAACCCGAGAGCAGTTCCCTGTTCTCACACCGTACTGCAAATGGCAAAAACACATGGCATTCCTTTGCAATATACTAAAAGTCAATGAAAAATAAAACAAGTAAATGGAACATAAAATCTTGCCATAACAGACTCATTACATGCAAAGTGAGATATTTGAAGCCTTTATTTGTTATAATTGTGATGATTATGGCTTACAGTTTATGAAAACCCCAAATTTAAAATTAGGTTATTGTGAAAAGGTTTTCATAAGCTGTAAGCCATAATCATCAAAATTATAACAAATAAAGGCTTCAAATATCTCACTTTGCATGTAATGAGTCTATATAATATATTAGTTTGACATTTTAAGTTGAATTACTGAAATAAATGAACTTTTGCACCATATTTAAATTTTTCGAGTTTCACCTGTATTAAAGGGTTAGTTCACCCAAAAATGAAAATAATGTCATTAATGACTCACCCTCATGTCGTTCTAAGCCCGTAAGACCTCCGTTCATCTTCAGAACACAGTTTAAGATATTTTAGATTTAGTCCGAGAGCTTTCTGTCCGTCCATTGAAACTGTATATACAGTATACTGTCCGTGTCCATAAAGGTAATATAAACATCATCAAAGTAGTCCATGTGACATCAGTGGGTTAGTTAGAAGTTTTTGAAGCATCGAAAATACTTTTTGGTCCAAAAATAACACAAAATAAGACTTTATTCAGCATTGTATTCTCTCCCGGGTCTGTTGTCAATCCTTCAGTTACGCTGATGGCGTAAGACGCTGATGACGTGTTATCTGGTGCGCCCGAGCTTCATTTATAGACTGAGGGAAACGCACGCTGTAAAAGTGTCTCATCCGCGACATGCACATTTACGCACCATTAAAAAAATTATATCCACGCAAACAATGTAGAATAGCTTGAATATAGCGTGCGTCTTCCTCAGACTGTAAACGAAGCTCGGGCGCACCAGATGACACGTCATCAGCGTCTTACGTCAGCAGCGTCACTGCGGAGTCCTGAACGCAGATTGACAACAGACCCGGGGAGAGAATACAATGCTGAATAAAGTCTTATTTTGTGTTATTTTTGGACCAAAAAGTATTTTCGATGCTTCAAAAACTTCTAACTAACCCACTGATGTCACATGGACTACTTTGATGATGTTTATATTACCTTTATGGACAGTAACGTTATACTGTATATACAGTTTCAATGGACGGACAGAAAGCTCTCGGACTAAATCTAAAATATCTTAAACTGTGTTCCGAAGATGAACGGAGGTCTTACGGGCTTAGAACGACATGAGGGTGAGTCATTAATGACATTATTTTCATTTTTGGGTGAACTAACCCTTTAAGCACAACGTAATGTGTTTCATTCATTTAAACTTACGACGTCTCTTGGGTTTGTGGAGAGATGTCATCTTCCGAACTCTGTTAATTAAAAACATGCATGTGCATTAGTCAACACTAACATAGACCACACACACACACAAAGCTGAATTTCTGAAGGGTCCTGCCTCTGTGGTCCAGCCAGACTGATCCCGAAGTTCACACCAAGCGTGCTGAGCCGCATGTTGCTTCGCCTCTTTTGAGCTTTTTCCTTGTCCTTCAGGATATTCCTTCCCGTCTATGACAACTTTATACACAAAACTGAAGAAGGAAATGTCAGATTTACTTTCACACTCGAACACATATGAACTGTGACGGGCTGTGTGAGACTTACTCTGGGTTGTGAGGAGGGGCCTCTTCTCTCCACTAATTTGAAATCAAGTAACTTTATTGGTTTATTTTTCTGGCAGAAGTTATAGAGAAATGCAATGTAGTTGTGGTCAGTCGTGGAGCTTCGGGAATCATCAGCAATACTCAAACTCAGACGGTCCATGCTAGCGCTTCAATCAAGGACAAAATGTCAAAATAAACAGATCAACACGTGCAAAATATAGTAAAAGAGCCTATTAAATCAGTGGTTCCCAACTGGGAGTTCAAGGACAAAAATAGTAGATAAATATGTCAGTTAGAAGAAGCTCGTTAAATTACATAAATGCCAACGTAAACATGTTGTGTGATATGCATGAACAAAACTACACAAGAAAATTAAAGCTGCAAGCAGCGATGAACTGCACTAGCACCCATTGGCCTTAGGAAAACAATAAACGTAGACAATATGCATTTTAAGGGGTAAATATAGGAGGGACTATATCAACGTAATTTATATTTGCCACAGTTCCTGCCATCGATACCTGAATATTGGCATATAGATGTCGTCAGGCCAAGACTCTTATCAAACGTACTTGCACTGAGCTTTGTGATGCACTTCTTTTTTTTTTAATTGTACAACTAATTTATGTCCGGTTATGTTTATTTTCAATGTGCTGTGGTCACATAGTTGACTAAATGCTGCTTAAAATGAGTGTCAGCAAAAAGTTTTAAAAATCTGGACATTTTCAGAGACAGGAGAAGAGATAATCTGATGATCAACGAAGTTTTGATCCAAACCAAGCCGATTTGTTGCCTCACAGTGTAAAACATGTCACTTCCTGTTACCAGCAGGTGGCGCTATGACTATAACTAAATATTGGCATGTATGTGTCTTCAAGCCAGGACTTTTAACAAGTTTAGGGCAGACTGGAAATTGTATTCTTGAGTTACAACAACGTCCTGTTTAATGGCGAAACATCGAACTTTGTCAGACATGCACTGTTTTCACAATATTGCATCGCAAACGCCTTTAGATTAGACTAACCAAATATGAAGATGACAAGACTTAATATCTAAAAAATAAATGTCTAAATGCGTGATTTCCTGTTGGGTTTAGGGTTTTGCTCCAAGATACTTTTTTTTAGGTATTGGGATGTTACATGTGCTGTCCGGGGCACTTTGTTTTAATAGTGTAGGTGGTGCAATCGAGCCATTTTGCAACACCGAATTCTGAAACCCATATCAGACGTCAATTTGCACCACCTCTGACGCACGTGCAAAGTTTCTAGAGTTATCGAGCAGGTTTAGGCCCTCAAAAATGTAATTAATATCCGCCCTAACAAGCTATCTAGACTGTAGTTTGTATTGAAAATGGATTCACTTGCAGTGAGGATAAACGTGGCTTGTGTTGAACATAACGTGAATTATTGGCTTAGTAAACATAAATACATTTCAATATTTCACAGTGGTTAAATCATGCTTTTATCACTTGAAGCTGTTATCCAGAGCCAAGTCTTTTCTATCACCGATAGAGCTGGAAAGAGTTATACATGCCTTCGTTCTGTCCCGCCTGCATTATTTTAATTCCTTATATGCAGGATTAAGGCCATTGCACACTGAGTACGAAATTCGCATTCAAAATTTTCACACGTTAAAAAATAAATAAGACCTCACGTTATGTCAATCACGCTTGCACACTGCCTCCGAAACTTTCGTCCATCATAAAAAAAAAATCTAAACGTGTCCGATTTTCTGCGTTTTTCGCATCCGTAACAAGCAGTTTGAATGGTGCTTTGACAATTCAGAGCCACCGAATCACAAATACGAAAAAACACATACGAACATTTCGGACTCAGTGTGCAATGGCCTTAACCCCCGTTTTCTATTACAAGGCTTCAAATGGTCCAAAACGCTGCTGCCAGATTCCTAACTGGGGTCCGCAAACATGAACATATCACTCCGATTTTATTGTCTCTTAACTGGTTGCCAGTGCGCTATAGGGTCGAATTGAAAACATTGTTGTTTGTTTTAAAATTTTTAAATGGTCGTGCACCTTCATATTTATCTGAACTTTTGACTGTGAACGTGCCCGCTAGGTGTCTACGGTCCTCTAGCAGTCATAATCTGTCCCAGCCACATTCACGATTAGAGTCGAGAGGGGATCGTGCCTTTGCTGTTATCGGAACAGCATCCCTATATCCCTGAGATCGTTGACCTCTTTATACGAGTTTAAACTCAAACTTAAGTTATATCTCTTGGAACGGGCATTTCTCTAAATTTTTTATGTGGGTTTAACTATATTGTTTAATTTATATTTTGCTCTTCTTTTCATGTTTCCTGTTTCTTTTGTTATGTAAAGCACAGTGGTCAACTTCTGTTGTGTTTACTTGTGCTATATAAATAAAGTAAAAAAAAATAAAAAATAAAAATATATATTATTTTTTTTAGCTTCTTTTAAGATAAGCAATTGTCTGTGTCCTGAAGAAAGACCAGTTGAGAAGAACTGATAAAAGTCTGACATTATAATCGTTGTTCATTATTTACCTACAAGCTGCAACCTCTGACCCCTGTGCTTTATTGCTGTTCTCGTCAATGACCTGAAATGCAAAATAATGTCAAACACATATCATAAATTACAGCAAATCCAAGTAGACAGATGTTGTGTCACCTCTGTATTTTGTGTTTTAAATAGCTCTTCATAAACACGGAAAGCTGCTGCCTCTTTGGCTTCCTTCTTATTATTTCCATAAGCCTCGGGAAACTCTCTTTCACCGCAGACATACTTACAGTAATAAGTACACAATCTGCAAAAAAGACAAGAGAGAAGACTGATATCATATTTTCTTTCTTTCTAGGAGCTGGAATTCATTTGCCAATTTGGGCAAGTTTTCATTTAAAGGGGTCATGACATGAGAAACCAAATTTGCCTTGATCTTTTGGTATATAAGAGGTCTTTGTACCATTAAAACGTCCTGCAAGTTTCATAGCTTAAGACGTCCTCCCCATTATAAACGAATCATTTATTTAATCAAGCTCTAAATACAGCTCGTTCTGGATCCATGGTAAGAAGTGACGTCACTGTACGAAGTGACGTACCAGCGTTTGCATATGACCGCCTCCGGCACAAGACAACTACGCTTTAAGCGCAAGACAACTACGCTCACTTCGTATCGCCGCGCCTCACAAGTGTTCAGTCGACGGACAGCGAGTGGGACTGTGTACAGGGAAATTACGACGCCACAGATGTGCTGTTCCTGGCTGTGGACAAACAACATCTTTGAATACACTGCAGAAAGATTCAGTCGTCAGGGAAAATGGATGCACTTTATTTTTTGCGGACGTCTCAGTCACGGCAGTGTTAATTTAAGCGTTTGTTCTATACATTTGAAGGATGACTGTTTTGAGAACAAATCCCAAAATGATGCTGGCTTTGCCAGAAAACTGTTGCTCAAAGATAAGTCCGTGCCGACTATTCTGGGCTCAACAACGACGACGCAAACTGTAAGTAATGTATATAAAACTTTAAACTACTTTTTAAATACGCCGAATCCGCAAATGTTCTGGCTGGGGGCGTTAATAATTGATGCATAGGCACTGACGTTAGCCAATCATAACAGTGGGCGTTAACACTGAACTCTTAAAGGGGAAACACCCCCAACACAGACTGTTTGAATCAGAGGATGAGAAACAGGGAAAAGGTCATAAATCACTACATTTTAAAAGTTTTTTGTAAAAAAAACTATTGTAATACTATAATTGCACCTAAGGGAACATAATAATAAAATAAAAAAAAACATGTCATGACCCCTTTAACAAGTACTTTTCTCTCTTTTCTAGATCTTTTCTATTCTGGATGAATCAGAAGATCAAGCATATGAGCAAATGTATTGAACACTCACTGAATAGCATTTCCTGGATCCATCTTAGTGGTCTCGCGGGCCTTGAATAATAACCTGTTCTTCTGTGAATGTTCATTGAGCCAACATGTGTAATTCCGCAAAGGTATATTCGTGTTGTTGGAAATGTTTTGAACAGGTGATGTCGTCTGCAGTTAAAGACAGACACATTCATTCTCAAAAGAATTTCCATATATAATTATTACAATAAAATAGCAAATATTTACACAGCTGTGCTAGTGCTAGACTCAAACAACTATTTTCATGCTACATATATAACATTTTAATTACAGATTTAATGTTGTGAATGCTCTTTATTTATATATATATATATATATATATATATATATATATATATATATATATATATATATATATATATATATGTATATCTTTATATATGCTTTCTTTTTACATACACACACTACGTCTTAATCTCACCAAGGCTGCATTAATTTGATCAAGAATACAGTAAAAACAGTAATACTGTGAAAAATTATTACAATTTAAATAACTGGTTTCTGTTGTAATATATTTTAAAGTGCAATTTATTCCTGTGATCAAAGAAGAATTTTCAGCATCATTACTCCAGTCTTCAGTGCCACACATCATTCTAAGATAATTTCTTATTACCGGTATTATCAATTTTGAAAGCAGTTTTAGCTGCTTTTTTTTTTTTATAAACACAGGATTAAAATGTTTGGTGCAAGAATAAAACAAAAACAAAAACAAAACAAGGGGGGGGGGGGGGGGGGGTTGGAGATAGAAAATATATTTATGCAATTAATAAAAATTACAAAAAAGTTATAAATGTCTCTCGGTTTCCACAAAAATATTAAGCAGCAGTGCAGCACAACAGTGTTTAACATTATAAATAGGCTAATAAATGTTTCTTTTATTAGGATCATGTGACACTGAAGACTGGAGTAATGATGCTGAAAATTCAGCTTTGATCACAGGAATAAATTATATTTTACATATTCACATAGAACAAATGTAAATATTTTACATTTTTACTGTATTTTTGATCAAATATATGCAGCCTTTGTGAGATTAAGAGACTACTTTCAAAAACCTTAATGTTTCCAAAGTTTTGACCGAAATAAAACAAAAATCATATTGAATTACTAGGTTTAGGACATGGAAGATATGGTTTGTTTTTCACAGTATAAAAATCATTATATATATGGAAAGTGCCCATTTAACATGAAACCCCAACGCTTGTGTGTGTGTGTGTGTGTGAGTGTGTGTTACTTATAGCACATATTTACTTACAGACTCAATATTGGGAGAGCTCTTGAGGCCATCCAGGGCGTTCTTGGCAGCACGTTGCCTTGCCTCTTTCTTAGATTTTCCAACGCCATCAGGAAACCGCTGACCATTTACAATAGCCCACACAGTGAATCTTAGATTAAAGATTAAAACATTTGATCACAAATCAGTTATAGTAGTCAGTTACAATAATGTTACAGACATTGACTTTGTATCATTTGCACAAACCGCACAGAAACTGATCCTCAGCAGACTTCACTCATTTCGACTGTATGTAACTTATATTGATTGAATGAAAGATATTTGCATACGTATGGTTGTGGCTCGGTCCCTCAGTGGGTCCCTCTTCATACTCCACGGTGCAATTTGCCGTACGCTGGTACTCAATCAGCCGAGAAATATAACTCATTGACAGAGACTCCATATTGCAGTTAAAAATAACTACATAGGCAGCGACACAACTTCAATGAATGTTTACCTTGATCAGCTTGTGAATATCTTCAACGGACGAACTTAAAACACTCGTTACCGTGATCTTAAATCAGGTTTACACGGTATTAATAGTGGTCAGTTCACCCTGACATCCATCAGATCACAAGAATACTTTCTTTTCTTCGTAGTTCGATTAAGTTTCGATTTCCGGAATTCAACGTCATCGCTACACAGTAGATTGACCAATCAAAAAGCCATGCATGTTGATAGGCCACGCCTATCCTGAAAAACAAAATTATTTTAAGGTAGAATTATATAAATGTATATTCTATTACGCACATAGATAAATAAATAACCAGGCATAATAATTAAAATACGTGTTGCAGCATCTTGCAAAAAATTATATAAAATTGAAACGTTTAGAAAGTTTATAAGTTAGAATTGTTTGATTTTTTCCCCATCTTTTTTACATTGGGTTTCATAAAATATTATCTTATTTAAAAATAATATAAAATCGAAACAGTTTAGAACGTTTATAAGTTAGAATTGTTTGGTTAATTTCAGTTTTTACATTGGGTTTCATAAAATATAATCTTTTATTTACTATAATATAAAATGTAAACATTTTTGAATATTTATAAGTTAGATTTGTTTGATTGTTTCTTCTTTTTTTTACATTGGGTTTCATAAAATATCTTTCAGTTTTAACATTATGTTTCTGTGATTATGAAATTTGGCAAGTAATAGAAAAAGATAAATCAATAAAACCTCATTAATTGAATCTAAATGCAAAACCACAGGAAAATGTTTGCTAATATTCTATGGAAAATCTACATAGTAGCCTAATTTATGCTTAACTTAAAAATAAACTTAACTGTATTATGTGCTATATATTTTTGTGAACTTACTGTACTAAGTGTAATATACAAAGCCTTTCTGAATCTTTAAATATGTTTTAGGCCAACTGGAAAAATCTATTTATTAATGTTCTACTATAAATAGCACAATATTGTCACATACTCCATCCCACAATGCACTTGAGTATTAGAAAGTAATAAAATGAATAAATATGCGAGCACAAATGTTTGTGATTGGTTGAGATTCAGTTATGCAGGACAAATAAAGAGATCAGAAATTGTACAAAACCAGACACACAATTATAATCAAAACATCAATGCAATATTTAATAAATGAAAAGTAAACATAAATATTAAACACAGCTATGCAAATAAAACGAAGTGTTCTCGATCGTTGCTCAGTCGTCATGATCTGCTGCCGTGTCACCGGGACAATTTGAGCTCAAATCCTCCTCATCTGTTGGGCGAGAACATTTCAGTGTTTTAATCACAATTTATGCATCAGCTCAAGATATTAGACATTATACAGTAACGCTTCTCACCATTATACGCCGTCCCACACCATATGCAGTAAAAGTGCACTCCTCGCAGATACGAGGTGAGAAACTGCAGCTTGTCTAGAGGCTGTGAAGGAAGGACAAGAGCATGATGGGGCTTCACAATAATACTAGTATTTGTGTCAAATTTATTTTACACATAAAATAATGTTCTACAAAGTGAGAACTATTAGATATATCAAGTTATCATCTTATTATATAAATCTATTACATAGTAATTAATAATAGTAATAATAACACATTACCTGGTTTAAAAATGATTATGTTTATATAAATACATATGCATACATACACACACACGCACGCATGCATACATACATACGCATACATACATAAACACACACACGCATGCATACACACACACACGCATGCATACACACACACACACACACACGCACATGCATACACACACACACACACGCATGCATACACACAAACACACACGCATGCATACATACCGGTACACACACACACACGCATGCATACATACACACACACACACGCATGCATACATATATACACACACACGCATGCATACATACATACACACACACACACGCATGCATACATACACACACACACACACGCATGCATACATACACACATAAACATACACACACACACACACACATAAACATACATATGCATACACACACATACATATATATACACACACACAAACACACACGCATACATACATACACACGCATGCATACACACACTTAAACATACATATATATATATATATATATATATATATATATATACACACACACGCACACACAAACACACACACATACATACATACACACGCATGCACATACATATGCATACACACACACACATGCATACATATATATACACACTAGGGATGCATAACAATTAATCGCAATTAATCGTTTGCAGAATAAAAGTTTTTGTTTACATCATATATGTGTGTGTACTGTTTATAATAATTATGTATATATAAATATACAAACATGCATGTATAATTTTAAGAAAAAAATCTATTTATATATTAAGTATTTATAATTATTTATAATATCAATTATATTTAAATATAAAAATGTATATAAACATGTAAATATTTTTTAAATATATACATGCATGTGTGTGTATTTATAAATACATAATTATTTTACACAGTACACACACATATATGATGTAAACAAAAACTTTTATTCTGCAAACGATTAATTGCGATTAATTGTTATGCATCCCTAATACACACACACACACATATATATACACACACACACACACGCATATATATATATATATATATATATATATACACACACACACATGCACACACACACACGCATGCGCGCGCGCACACACACACACACGCGCGCACACACACGCGCGCACACGTATGATTCATTGTAGTAAAAAAAAGGAGAGCATGGCAGAACAAATAATCTCATTAAATGTTCTCAATATCTCTTTCATCAAAGCTCAAACATTCAAGCCTGTTATCAAAGTTACTGTAAGACAAATTATAAAACATGTCCTCCCCAAACTAGCATATTAGCAAGGAGAGTGCCATACACACAGGTGTGAGGAGCAACTCACCGTTAGCTCCTCCTCCTCCTCTTCATCATCACTTCCCTCAGGTTTAGCTTCCTCTTCCTCCAGAAGCTCTTCCTCCTCGTCTTTCGCTACTTCGGGCCAGTACCAGCTGTCTCTGGGAGCGGTGATGCCCTGCAGGAAGAATCACAGCGGCAGAGTTTGAGATCCAGACGAGCCTCATGCTAATGTGTTCAAACTCAGATTCATCCCTCAAGATCGAGTCTTTATCTGAATGACCTTCTGGCTGTCCAGCTGTTCACAGGCGCGCTGGCTCTTCCACAGGTCGCCCTGTGTCTGACGCTCTTCTCTTTCGGTTCTCATACGCACTCTGTAATAAAGATGAACAATATTTTCCTACCGTAAATATATAAAACATGTATTTTTGTGAGTGAATGCAGCACAATCGTGAACATAAATGCACAACTTTAAAGGAGATTTTCTCAATTTTTTTGCATCCTCAGATTCCAGATTTTCAATAGTTGTGTCTCGACCAAATATTGTCCTATCCTAACAAACCACACATCAATGGAGAGATTATTTATTCAGCTTTCAGATGATTTATACATCTCAATTTTAAAAAATTGACCCATGTGACTGTTTTTGTGGTCAAGGGTCACATATGATTTTTTTAGTTGAGTATCATATTTGATACATCAGACTTTTATGCTAATATAGTCTGATATATTGAGAATATGGAGGGAAAACACCTCAATTTTATTCAGAGGCTCAAACTGAGCTAAATATGTGTAATGTACAAAATATGTGCAATATAATATTGGTGCAGATGCTGATATATTAAATTATTATGCTTGTAATTTAAATCAATTAGGTCTTCCACTGACATAAAATGCATAGAAATATAATCTGCCAATTAACCCCCGGTTTCACAGACTAGTCTTAAACTAGTTAAATATGTGTAATGTACAAAATATGTGCAATATAATATTGGAGCAGATGCTGAAATATATGCAAGAAAGCCTTTGAGTTAACAGGCTTCCGTAGTCGGAGTTGCGTTATGGGAAAGTGATCTGTTGTTGATTTACTACATTTTGGCATAATGGTTTGAGTTATTGTTCGTTCAAGTGCGAAAGAGAATTTCATTCCGGCGCGCTGTCTGGCCACACGATACTGTTGTACGTCTTTCTGCACGTCGTGAGTGCATCATTGGAATGGAATGAATGAATGAGTGTGTGCGCATCAGGACATTCACATACAGAGCGTTCTCTTTAGTCTAATCGCGCATAAATGCTTAATCTTAATAAACTTAATTGCAAGCGTTAATGTTGACAGCACTTGCAAAAAGAGCAGTGTGAAAGCGAACCGTACCAAAAAAAAAAATAATAATAATAATTTGGTCCGGACCAAAGCAAGTGAACTATCGGACTTTCCTGGTGTGAATACACCCTAAAATCCATGTTTGAGCTGATATAACTGATAGCAACTCCATATAATTTCTTAAAATGGTAACACTTTACAATAAGGTTCATCAGTTAATGTATTACTAACATGAACTAACAATGAGCAATACTTTTGTTTACTATATTTATTCATCATAGTTCATAATAGATAAAAATACAGCTGTTCATTGTTTGTTCATAGTGCATTAACTAATGTTAACAAATACAACCTTTGATTTTTAATAATGTATTAGTAAATGTTGAAATTAATATTAACTATTATTAATAAATGCTGCAGAAGTATTGTTTATTTCTTAGTTCATGTTAAATATGGTAGTTAACTAATGAACCTTTTTGTAAATATCAGTGCCATTGTTTTGTCTCAAGATTCACACCAGAAATGTTTTTTAATGTTAATAATGTTATAAAAGTTACTTAAATGTCCTAATTGTGGGCTAATCCTGGCTTAATCTAAGCCCTGTCTGTGAAACCAGGACACTATATCTTCATAAGATGACATTTAAATGCTTAGTTTTGTAGCTCTGTAGTTTTTAAAACATAAAGTGCAATGCAATACAGTGATGATTGAGACGAGATGAAGTAATAAACCTTCCTCAAAAGCCTGATGATCATATTTGATACTCATGATGATTTTTCTAAAAATGATCAATTAAACTGAAGCTGCTTCAGTCCAGCAAGTGAAATATTACCAAGTTATTCTTACATTTACTTAACAAAATCAGTAAAAATTCCATATCAAAAAGATTTTATTATCATCCTTAGGTTTATACCTAAAATCCTCCAATGATTTCTTCTCCACATGTTGTTTCATTTGCACTTTTCTCCGGTAATTCTGCAGTTCCTCGTCTGCTTTCCTCTTCTTGAGTCCTTCCATTCCAATGCCGCCTCTGTCTGGAAACCGTGTGCAAACACCAGAGTTTCAGAACAATGTCTTACTTGCATAATCAACAATAAAAAAGC
>JARPMJ010001656.1:50000-85000 GCA_033366665.1 Phoxinus dragarum | reverse complement strand
GTGTACCAGCCAGCATCTTCTTTTCTGGTCGGCTGAATTAGTAGACATACGTAACCGGTAGTGTCCTGATGCATGCTGGGATATCAAAACACACAGAATATGAATGTCAAAATATATGCTTTTTACTCATTTACTGTATTATCTGCTGCATTTAAAGGACAATTCCGGTGAAAAATTAACCTAGGGGTTAATAACTCATGGTTACCAAGTCGACCATTCTCTGGGATGTGTTTTCATGATAATTTCATGATAGTTGAGTTTTATCTCTAAAAACTGATTAGCTTATAACGCTAGTATATGGGGCATAGAGTAGGTTAAAAGAAATCGCTAGTTAATACACTAACACGGCTCAAAATAGCCCCACACTAACACGGTAGCATAATGAGGGTGTCTACGTGCAAACCGAAGCATTGAGAACTGTGCCAGTGTACAGACAGTTTAATAAGGAGACAGTACAACGTCGCGTATACAGGCAGGACAGGAGCCATCTTGGAAAACAGTCTCGAGTAGTCGAGCCACGAACGCCGTGCTAAGTCATAGATATATACACTAGATGTAGCCTAAGCATGCGCCAAAACCGCAGCCATCTTGGAACAGGGGTCTTGTCATAGGAAGTAGCTAGGTAACGCTGCTATCTCCGCCTGTACTTCGAATTCATGGATGATGCCAGACTTGTGTGCTGCGTATGGATGTTCACACGAACAAAATATGAACTAGGAAGAATGTTTAAAAAAAAAAATATATATATATTTTATTTTATTTTTTTTCTCTGGACTCAATGATAAATACATGTCTGAACGTTGGAACGAACCAAAAAAACTAGAACATCGCATTCATGACGATTTATGGTGCTTTTATTTCCGTACATTGACGCTGATGCATTAAAGAGGAGGGGCTCCCCTGTTCCAAGATGGCGGCTCTATTGACGCATTCGTTCCAATGAACTGCCGTAGCCAAGGCGACATCTAGTGTATATATCTATGGTGCTAAGTGAGCCGGTCGATAGGAATTACGTTTGTAAAATCTCACGTAGCACGGCGTTCGTGGCTCGACTAGTCGAGTCTGTTTTGTTGTTTTCAAAGATGGCTCCTGCCTGTATACGAGACGTGTACTGTCTTTATAAAGTATCTTCGGTAACACTTTACAATAAGGGTGTCACTAATAAGCATTAATTCATGCTTAACTAATGTACAGATAATACTGAATTAATGTATTACTAATGATTATCTAAGCTATTCATTAATGATTGCCTCATTAGCAACTAATGAAGAGTCTGTCTGGTTAATATATTAGTTCATATATGAATTGTTATTAATTAAATATGTAAGTGTGTATTAATTCCATAATACCTTATTTTATTAACTAATAGTGTTCATTAATTTGTTAATTACCACAATGAGCCAAAGCCTTATATTTCAACTTCCAGATATTACAGGAAAACTAATATGCATTAATACATTATTAATTACAGCATTAGTAGTGTGTCAATTACTACAATGTTTTTGGAAACCAGTGTTTAATAAACAGCTTTTATAAACTCTAGTGATGGTCATTAATGATTAATTAATCATTAGCTAACAATCATTATGTTGTGACTTTACTTGAGGCACATCATTATTAACTCATCATCTAGTAATTTTAGACGCACTACTAATGCTGTAATTAATAATGTATTAATGCATATTAGGCTCATTGTTAGTTAACACTATTAGTTAATAAAATAAGTGATTATGGAATTAATCCACAGTTACATATTTAATTAATAACAATTCATATATGAACTAATATATTAACCAGACAGACTCTTCATTAGTTGCTAATGAGGCAATCATTAATGAATAGCTTAGATAATCATTAGTAATACATTAATTCAGTATTATCTGTGCATTAGTTAAGCATGAATTAATGCTTATTAGTGCAGCCTTATTGTAAAGTGTTACCGTATCTTCTTATTAAACTGTCTGTACACTTGCACAGTTCTCATTGCTTCGGTTTGCATGTAGAGACCCTCATTATGCTACTGTGTTTAGTGTTATGCCTTCTGTACACCTAAAGACTTTGAAAAGATTTAGAAAAGACTTTATAAGATTATCAGCTCACATCTAAAGACTTGGTTTCACAGACTCACAGTCTCAGACTAAAGATTTTACAAACACTGAATCTTATAGTGACACTATTTACAAGACTACAAACATTTTTTTCCTCCATTAATAGGCATTTTTATGCATATTTTTTGTTTAATGAGTAAAAATATGTTAATTTATATTGTTTTAATTACAATGAATCACTTTCTTTTCCAGGAATGAAAAAAATCTAATTAGACATTGTTATGTGAACATCTCTTAATAAAGAGTTGACTATTTAATGGGATGACCTAACTTTTTCACATGACTGTATATGGGGGTTATGAATCTATATCATTATATGATGAGAACAATAGTTTGAACTAAATGTCTTGAAAGGGTATAATTTTAAATGCAGGCATGTCGATGGCTTCGGCAATATCGGTCCCACTTCTTTTCTTTTTCCACTGTCGTGGTATAAATGTCAGTTTACATCAGAAAGACACGGCTGCTCTGCCCACAGCTCGACAAGGCGCTCCTCTTAATCCACGGTCCATTTTTTCGCCTACTTGGCGCTCGTTGTGTTTCCACGTCCGTCGACATGTTTCTTTGTTGTGACTGATGGCTTCCGGTTTCCGGTTTTCTGAGAACGAAAACCGTTCTCAGAAAAGAGGACGGTTTCTCAACGGTTTGAGAACGGTTGTTCTCTTTTTGTTTCTGAGAACAAAAAAGAATGATTGTTTTTACGTCACTATGACTACGCTAGGACTTGCGATAATATCAAACATGTTTGATATGAAAGACTAGAGAAAGACTGGCATAAATCGGGTCGCCGACTGCAGATTATCACCTCACGTTTAACGATCGAGACGACGGGAGCGCGCCGAGACTCCAGTAAGATTCCTAAAGACTGCCGGTCTTTAGTCTGGGACTGTGAAAATCCTTCGGTGTACGCCCGGCATTAGTGGTATTAACTAGCGATTTACTTTTACTTACTCTATGCCCCATATACTAGCGTTATAAGCTAATCAGTTTTTAGAGATAAAACTCTTTACATTCGATTATCATGAAAACGCATCCCAGAGAACGGTCGACTCGGTAACTGTGTTAATTACCCCAAGGTTCATTTTTCACCGGAATTGTCCTTTGAGTCTCAAACAACATGAACTCCCAGTGAGCTCACCTGACCCTGTCCTTGGAGTGAGGGATGGTGTCGTTGTCTTTCTTCCAGTAAATGAGTGGCTGTGGCATTCCCACGACTCTGCACTCGAGGCGCACCGGAGCTCCTTCTGCGACGCCCGTGTTCTGCAGCTTCTCCACGAAATACGGAGCTTGCTTTATCTCTTTTTCTGCACAGGTTTATTTGAAAAAGGATCAAATATTTGATGCACAATTTATATTGGTTAGCTAATATCTTGCATTTAAGCGGTAGGTTTTAAACATCAAGCATGTTCAAACTTGTTGTATTACATGCAACTACGGTAAACTCATTCTTAACAATAATGAGGACGACCTACAACAAATCAGCCATCGTGTAAAGATTATACTCTTACAAGTCAGCACTGATAATCTTCAGAAACATTTCTGGTGTGCTTTATGGAAGCCCATTTTATAGCTCATAAGAAAAAAATCCTGCTTTTTTAAATCATAATTACCAGTATGAGATTAAAAAGTTAAAATTATGACCAAAAAATTGAAAAGTGTAATTATGAAATTAAAGAAATTGAACTAACTCAATAAATATGAGATAAAAAGTCCATATCATAATTTCGGCTCCCATAATTCAGATTTTTTTGTCATATTTATTGAGACACTATGTCATAAATCTGACTTTTTATCTAATTTTTTTTTTTGAGGTAGTATGTCATAATTCAGATTTATGGCATATTTATTGAGTTAGTATGTCATAATTCTAACTTTTTATCTAAATTTTGACTCGTAATTTACTTAGTATGTCATAACTTTGGCTGCCATAATTCTAAGTCAATTATGAAAGTCTAAGTAAAATATGTCTAAGTCAAATATGAGATAAAAAGTCAGAATTATGGCAGCTGAAATGATGACATACAAAATCAATTATGAGAGTCAACATTTTTATAAAAAGTCATTATGACAGTTGAGATTATGACATCATAAATCAATTATGAGAGCTAAATTTGACAAAGTTGAAATTGAGATACAAAAAGTCACAATTATGACACTCATGAGTTGAAAAGTCATTAGGACAGTTGAAATTATGTGATAGTGAAAATTGACAAAAAGTTACACGATAAAAAATCATTGACAACTAAGCCATAATTAAGTAAAATTAAGTAAAAAAAAAAGAAAAGTCAAAATGGACAAAAATGTACTTCATTATTATGTCAATTTCGACTTTTTATCTCAATGGGTTAGGGATAGGGGCAGTAATGTCACAATTATGATTTACCAAAGGATGAATATTTTTTATTAAATGTCAGAAATGACCATGAGAAAGGAAGAGTGTGTCTCACCCACGACCTTGAGCTGGAGGCAGAATGAACTCTGTCCCGCTTTATTAGAGGCGATGCAGGTGTACGTCCCGTCGTCCGCTTGAGTCAGAGGATCGATCACCAGAGAATGGATCCCGTTTTCTCGCACAAGCATTCGATGAGTTATGTCTGGATATATCGGCCTCCCGTTCAGAAGCCACATGATTTCAGGATGAGGTAATCCACTCACCTACACAGCAGAGAAGAAGTCAGACATGTCAAAACATGCAACGTCAAGCTTTCAGCGTGTGTGACCCTGGACCACAAAACCCAGTCACATGGGTCAATTTCTTTTAATTGAGATGTATAAATCATCAGAAAGCTGAATAAATAAGCTTTCCATTGATGTGTGGTGTGTTAGGATAGGACAATATTTGGTCGAGACACAACTATTTAAAATCTGGAATCTGAGGAGCAAAAAAATCTAAACATTGAGAAAATCTCCTTTAAAGTTTTTGCATTTATGTTCATTTGTGTGTGTGTGTGTGTGTGTGTGTGTGTGTTCAGTGGATGATGTGTTGAACTCCACCTGTGGTTTCTCTGCTAGGACACCGAATGCAAAGATATTCAGACATGTTAAGTGCTCAGATCTGTTTTGGGATCAGTAGCTGCGTTTATATGGACACTTCTAATCGGATTGACGGCTCAATCGGACTGAAAAGCCTTCATCTAAACACCTTAATCGATCCGAATGATCTCGATCCGAATGAAATTTCGGATTTAAAGGGGGGGGGGGGTTATTCCTTTTCTAATCCGATCGAGAGAACATGTAAACACTTGATCGGATTGAAAACCGAAACTGAACGGGCTGTGCATGTGCAATGATGCCGAAACAGCGCAATGATGCACGAAGCTGTGGAATAAAGTGTCGTATAAACGAGTGTCTCGTCATTCTAAACTTCTCTTTTCACTGCGTCTGTGAAGTGGACAACGGCCCACCAGTCCCTGGTTTCAGGCTCTCATCCACAGACGACTGGTTGTAATTCAAGAATGCTTTGGAATATAGATGTAAGATTGATCTTGTTTTAAAGAAGACATTTGGCAGATTTTTGTAGATGAATTAAGAAAGTTAAAACGAAAAAAAGTTATAGAAGTTTGAGTTTATGAAAATGTATATTGTTAAAAATTTAATTATTCATATTTTATATAAAATATATATTTTAAAAACCTGGTGGACTCTTAAAAAAAGCCCCAAAATCTGAATAAGTTGTGTTTCAAATGTTAGGTTGATATCTCAAAAAATAAGCGTTCAGTGAGATTTAGTTTGGGCGCAGTACCCACACTTCTCCACTAGTGGACATTACTGCCCCATATAAAGGCGCCTCCATCTCCATATGTGGTTTGAGTCTGAACCATTATTTTTACAATTTTCATACAATTTATGAAGTAGACATCCTATTCAGAAGTAGTGTTGGAAGTTTGCCAGATTTTGAAATGAATTCAACCTCTAAGAAACACAAAAGATCACGTATGTGCATTATAGCTCGCCGCCACATCACTAATGCTGAATCTATTATTATTTTCTTTATATTTAAAACATTTTCAGACCTTTTTTTTCTAAAAGAATTGAATGGATGCTATCTTCTGAACTCTTGGCATGAAAACAAACTGAGGTTTCTACCATTCTTTCATGATTTTTTCATGTTCATCACTATTTCAAAATAAAGGTCTGAACACGCTTTAGGAGTATGAACATATTCTTGATGCAAATTGATAAATTACGGCTCCTCTATAATTTATTTTGAAAATCAGTCACAATATATGTAAACTAGAGATTGTAAGCTTTCAAATTATATATAGTTTGTCAAGATTAGTTTAGGTTTAGTATAGGATATTACTGTTTTAATATGTAATGGCGATGCCAATATAAGGGGTTAAAACAAATAAAGAACCAATAGAGGAGAATGGTTATGCCGAACAGTGAGTATATTAGTGCAGTGTGCGCATGTCAAAAAATCAATTCCGATTTGAACCTTGTGACATATAAACGTGCACATCAACCCGTTTACTTTATTTATCGTTCGTGTAAACACAGTGTTCGGATTCATAAATCATATTGATTTCATTCCAACAGGTGTCCATGTAAATGTAGCTACTGTAGGTGTAATATGGCAGTACCTTGCAGTCTAACCGACAGAGCCGGCCCTCGTGGGCCAACATGTCTCCCGGAGCCTGCAGGAAGTGTGGCCGAAAGAAGCGTTCTTGAGCCGGTTCTCCCTCCACTTCTTGCACACGCGCTCGGACTCTGTGGAAAATGATGACAGAAATATTATGCATACAAGTTACTTTGAAAAGTAATGCATTACAATATTGCGTTACTCACTTAAAAAGTCACTAATTGCATTACTATAAAGCATCACGCTACTTTTGCTCACTTGGGCTGGGGCTTGCTTTTTTTCAAATAACAAAAAAGTAAAATTTTTAATATTTGAGTTTTGTTTATATTAATTTTATAACCCGAACTGACACGTGTCTAATTTCATCAGTTTTGGGAGTGTCTGAGTAGGTTGTGTTAAACTTATCAATAAATCGTCAGCAAATGGGGCAAGTTTTTGCTCCCCAGATTTCATAGTTATATATCCTTTATATCCGACCTCTGCCTCTATAAACAGGGCGATGCACAACACCCTTGTGTCTCGTTCCTCTTTCCAGAATGAATGAACTGGTTAGATCTCCATTGATTTTGATTCTAGCCATTTGTTTGATATATATATGGTATCGTATAGAGCTGCAAATGTGTCAATCGACCCCCTTCGCAGGGAGCTTGATTGACAGGTGATCTGACCAATCATACTTCGCCATCCGCGATTTTGTCGGACAAAGCAGTCAGGAGAGTTAGTAGATTAACATGGGAGGATTTGAGCTTGAGAAGCGGAGTGTACTGACGTCTTTCCGCGGTTAAAACAACATTCCTTCTGATGTTCATTCATGTTTATTTGATGCTATAAATGAACTAGAAGGAAGAGATGATCGGTTCACGAGCGGCTTTAACTGAGGCGACACAGCGATCTGACACACACATTAAAGAGCCACAAAACGCTATTTATTGTTTCAATTTCTATTAAAAAATGACCAAATTTGAAAGGTTAGACTTTGTTTAATATCAAAAGTAAGCTGGTCTGTGTCTGTGTGTGTTGTCAGTCTCCTCTCTGCTCCGCGTGTGTTTTTCAGTGCGTGAGAACGTGTGTGTGTGAGAGCGGCGTAGCTTGTCGGACATAGCGACAGTAACTAATGGCGCTTTTCCATTACCAGTACCAGCTCGACTCGACTCGCCTCGTCTCGGCTCGCGTTTCGCTCCGTTTTCCATTGCAGATAGTACCCTCCACAATAGTACCCTGGTCGTCATAGCGACGCGACACGACACACACCCCCGCTACCCACACACACAGGACAATGGAGGAAATCGAGTGTATGCTGTTTTACATAATATTAGTAATGGGTATATCACGCAATCTCTGGCAAAACTATTTAAAAATGTCGGGGTTATTCAGGATACTCCGTCTGGCGCGTGCAATAATGACGCAGTGAATAGTGACGATTCTCACTGACCAATCAGCAGTCTCCCCGTGTGTCACGTCACGTTTTAGTATCGCCTCAGCTCGCTTAGAACCTCACTGAAGGTGATACGAAAAAAAGTACCTGGAAGCAGGTACCGGTACAACTTTTACACAGTGGAAAACCAAACAAAGGCGAGTTGAGTCGAGGCGAGCTGGTACTGTGTAGTGGAAAAGCGCCATAAGGTCAATTATTGTTGACTTATTGTTGTAAGTTGTACTTACAAACTTTCCAATGCCTTATTTTATGAGTACAGAACCTATTTGTACTACTGTAGAAGTTTGGTGCCATCCCGGGCATTATTAGTGGCTAATTTACGAGATACAACCTTCGGATTCATTAGCGCCCGCACTAAGCCATTCGGCTGATATCTCTAAATAAACTCTAACTTTAATAATGTTCCACCAAAGGAAATAAAAGCTTCGGGGGGGGTGTTTGACTCGAGGTCATAGTGCAAATGACCCTAGCTTGAAATGACTCCGAACCGTCCCTTTAATGAAAGCTGAGCATTGATGCAACTCACCTCTGAGAGTGAACCATGGGCCGGTTTCGCACGGGACCCGTTTGGACAATCAAGTGACCAGAGCAGCTTATTCTACCCTGTGGACATGACAAGAGGCTTGGCTTTTATTTAAACTACTATAATTCAATGTAATTTCTGGTGGTTGTCTTTGCTGCCGTTACCTGTGGATTTGCTACCATGACTGTATAATTGCCGTCATCGTCGTTTGTAGCGGCTTCTATGTGCAGCGAACACGTCCCATCACCCTCTCTGATCTTCCTGTAGTGCTCGTTCTTCTTCAAAATCTGCTTTCCATCCTTAAACCAGTAACCTGTGGGAAGAGTACAAAATAAAAGTCCATCAACAAGCAGTTTGAAGACAGAACTGAAACATAAGTTTAAGACTTTAAAATTTTCATATATAACAATATATATATATATTAGTGCTGGGCAAAGATTAATCGCATCCAAAATAAAAAAGTTTGTGTTTACATAATATATGTGTGTGCGCTGTGTATAATTATTTTGTATATATAAATACACAGACATGCATGAATATATTGAAGAAAAATGTGTTATATATATATATATCCATATATATATATATATATATATATATATATATATAAAACATGTATATTTATATATAATATAGTGTATGTATAAATATATATACAGTATATACATGCAAATATTTCTTAAATACATACATGCATGTCTATGTATTTATACATAAAAAATAATTATACACAGCGCACACACATATATTATGTAAACACAAACTTTAATTTTGGATGTGATTAATCGCAATTAATATATATATATATATATATATAGGAAATGAGAATAAATTGACCAGAAAACAGTTTGAGAAGAAGTTTCATTCATTAATATTTATTTATATATTTTTTATTTATTTATTCATTCATTCATTCTAAAGAAATTACATTTTATTCAGAGAGAACATTTTAAATTGATAAAAAAAATTATGGTGAAGACATTTATAATAGTACAAAATATTTCTATTTCAAATAAACGGTACTTTTGTACTTACAACTTTTTTTTTTTTTATCATGGTTTTCACAAAAATATGAAGCAGCACAAATGCTTTCAACATTGATAATAATCATAAATGTTTCTAGAGCATCAAATCATCATATTATACTGATTTCTGAAAGATCATGTGACACTGAAGACTGGAGTAATGATGCTGAAAATTCAGGAATAAATTACACAATTATATATTCACATAGAAAACAGATAGGCCTATTTTCAAATGTAATAATATTCCACTGTTTTTACTGTATTTTTGATCAAATAAATGCAGCTTTTCAGAGACTTTTCACAAACATTTTAAAGGGGTCATGACATGGGTTTTTTTATTTTATTATTATGTTCCCTTAGGTGCAATTATAGTATTACTATAGTTTTTTTTTACAAAAAACTTTTAAAATGTAGTGATTTATGACCTTTTCCCTGTTTCTCATCCTCTGATTCACACAGTCTGTTTTGGGGGTGTTTCCCCTTTAAGAGTTCAGTGTTAACGCCCACTGTTGTGATTGGCTAACGTCAGTGCCTATGCATCAATTATTAACGCCCCCAGACAGAACATTTGTGGATTCAGCGTATTTAAAAAGTAGTTTAAAAAGTTTTAAATAGAGCATCACAGTCCCCGCCCACAGCCCGAGAGGGCTTTGGTGCCGGAAGTAAATTTCCCATTCATTTTCTCCCATTGACTTTTGGAAAAATCCGTATCTAAAGAGTTTTAGAGCATGTCTGAGGATAACCAGCTATGGCTGAACTCATAAGCATACAACATATCATTTCGAGTGAAAAAACGAAGAGAAAATCCAAAAAAAAGGCAAAGGTACAAGACTGTGTACATATTTTAATTTCTGAGCGAAGGAACTACTCATCCCATAACCCACCGCGCCTCACTGAAGCCGCAACCGCGAAAGAGCCATTTGGGTGAATTTTATATAGTAAATGTGTAGTTAATAGCAGTTCTTTCAGTAATAATCGTGTAAATAAAAATAATAATATATTGTGTGCGTGTGTGAAAGCGGTTAACGATAGCGTTAGCAACATGGTGCAGCTCAGTCATCAACACACGTGTGTTCAGTCAGTGTGTAACGTTAGTTTGTGTGTTTATTTCAAAGCTCTTTATGACACAGGACACTCTGCTGACAGGGACAGGTTGAGGTCCATGCTCATGTTCATGATGTTATAGTTCATCCTTAATAACATTTAATGTATTTTCTTAATATCCACAACAAGTGAAAATTAAAAAGTGATGGTCAGCAAACCAGAAAGTGCACAGCGCCACCGGTCTGATGCTTGGACCGATGCATGGTCTGCTCTTGGACCGTCATATTCAGTTTATTAACTTGCCATGAATTATTACACAAATGTTCAGTAAATGCATGAAGAGGTATGCCTAGGCTTAATATTGTTTTGACAGTGGCATCATAAAATGCTTGATTATGACTCATACCATATGAAGGCTACAGTAGCCTATCTAAAGTGAACGATAAGTAAGGGATAATGTAAAGGTTGTTATAGCGAATACAACTCGCGAAAGGCTGATTATGAGCCCGAAGCGGAGCCTGAAGGGAGTTGTATTCGCTATAACCACCAACTCGCTATACATTATCCCGCTTATTACATGGCTACCTACCAAATAAATAATTTGACACAACATATTAATTTAAAAAGGAATGTATTGATTTAAAAACTATTTGGCTTCCGCTAAAGGTAACAGTCCGTTCAGTCTCTACTGTTAGAATCCTGCTTCCATGGCAACGCTCTGTTTTTTCCACGGACCTTCGCGGGGTTTACACGACATCCACCAATCAGATGCATCACTGTGGGATTGTGGGATTGTTTAGGATTGTGGGTAATGAAGTACTTATCCAAGACATCGCGAATAAAAGGCATTTATCTAAAATCAAGGTTAGTGCCCCATGAACTTTTGGCGTTTATATGAGCATATACAATCGCTTAGTACAGCCGTTGCTGGTTTTAAGTCTACCATGTATGGTTACGTTTTTATGGCTTATACCCCAAATGTCTATGGAGAAATTGTATTGAATTTTTACTTCCGGCACCGGCTGTGGGCGGGACTGTGATGCTCATTACTTACAGTTTGCGTCGTCGTTGTTGAGCCCAGAATAGTCGGCACGGACTTATCTTTGAGCAACAGTTTTCTGGCAAAGCCAGCATCATTTTGGGATTTGTTCTCAAAACAGTCATCCTTCAAATGTATAGAACAAACACTTAAATTAACACTGCCGTGACTGGGACGTCCGCAAAAAATAAAGTGCATCCACTGGATCTTTCGCAGCGTATTCAAAGATGTTGTTTGTCCAAAGCCAGGAACAGCACATCTGCGGCATCGTAATTTCCCTGTACACAGACCCACTCGCTGTCCGTCGACTGAACACTTGTGAGGCGCGGGCGCGACAACGATACGAAATGAGCGTAGTTGTCTTGCGCTTAAACATAGACAGTATATAAAGCGATTAAAGCGTAGTTGTCTTGTGCTGGAGGCGGTCATATGCAAACGCTGGTACATCACTTCGCACCGTGACGTCACTTCTTACCATGGATCCAGAACGAGCTGTATTTAGAGCTTGATTAAATAAATGATTCGTTTATAATGGGGAGGACGTCTTAAGCTATGAAACTTGCAGGACGTTTTAATGGTACAAAGACCTCTTATATACCAAAAGATCAAGGCAAATTTGGTTTCTCATGTCATGACCCCTTTAATGGTAGTGCAAACAATGAAATTGTGCATGCATTATTTTCTGTGCATGCATTACAATAACATCCCAGAATCCCTCAGTCTGTCAAACACTCACCTTAGGAATTGGAATTCCAACGACTTTACAGGTAAACGTGACGGGAACCCCTTCCACGGCCCGTAAGTGCTTCAGTTTCCTGTCGAAGATGGGCGCGATGCATCTTCCCGTGGGAATCTCATCATGCTGAACATCCTCATCCGACTCTTCGACTGGAGTTCTTTCCAAACGAAACTCGATCTCACTCATCAGCCGCTGCTCGAAGCTCGACACCTTGTATTCCTACAAAACACATAATCACGAATGAACTTATTATCTTATCTGGTCATAAACATGTCCCGTTTATGTTTTCATACATCTAAATGAGAAAAGCTTTGGACACGTCTCTCCAGGATCTGTGGAAACATTATCCACAGTAGCTAACTGAGTGTTAAAGTTTTCTTAAAAATGTCTAAAAGTACAATAAACAATCATACAGGTGAAACTCGAAAAATGAGAATATCATGTAAAAGTTCATTTATTTCAGTAATTCAACTTAAAAAGTGAAACTAATATATTATATAGACTCATTAAAGTGAGATATTTCAAGCCTTTATTTGTTATAATTTTGATGATTATGGCTTACAGCTTATGGAAACCTTTTCACAATATTCTAATTTTGAATTTGGGGTTTTCATAAGCTGTAAGCCATAATCATCACAATTATAAAAAATAAAGGCTTGAAATATCTCACTTTGCATGTAATGAGTCTATACAATATATTAGTTTCAGCTTTTAAGTTGAATTACTGAAATAAATGAACTTTTGCACGTGAGATTTTGTGAGTTTTACCTGTAGCCTACAAATCAAGATATATCTAATAAATGACGATGCTAATCATTGGTAAGGTCACCAGATCAAATCAGAGACACATTTTACAATATGCAAAACGATTACAATAATAACATAACATTATAATATATAGATTGAAGTCTTAAAAGCAAACTAGCCCTCAAAACGTCATGTTCCGGGGGTTAAAGAGAGGGTAAAAACGGTCATATAAAACTAAATTAGGACTGTTTTCATGCAAAAAAACATTCCCAAAGTATGATATGAACCCTATAATATTCCTTCCCATTTAGTAGCTATTAGTATATCAAGTTGCCCGAACAGCCCGTCTGTCTTGATAAAACCTGGGCGACCGCCAACATCTCTAATGTAGTCACCTCTATTTATAATACAGAACGGCCCAGTTCATTCCTGTCTCTGTCCGGTCTCTCGAGCACTCGTGTTTACTCACAGACGCCGCTTGCATTCACATGGACACTGTGTTTGAGATGAAAAAAACTACAGCCTGTACTGTAAACGGCTGAATGTAATGCTCATGTCATTATTGCTTCCGTTTGAGAAATCCATTGAACACCGATATTAATATTCTCATTTAGTTACGTATAGTTTCTCGTGCATAATCTTTTATGACTGAATTCTAGTTAGAGTATTAGTTACGATTAGGGCTGTGAAACGATTAATCACATCCAAAATAAAAGTTTGTGTTTACATAATAAATGCTGGGTTGTTTCAACCCAATTTTGGGTAAAATATGGACAAACCCAAACTTTGGGTTAAAAATGTAATGTAAAAATTTAACCCAACGGCTGGGTTTGTCCATATTTTACCCAAAATTGGGTTGAAACAACCCAGCATTTTTTAGAGTGTGTGTGTACTGTGTATAACTATTTTGTATATATAAACACAGACACACACACACACTTAAGAAATATTTGTATGTATATACTGTATATATTTATAAATAATTGATATTATATATAAATATTTTATATATAAAGAACACATTTTTCTTAAATACACTCTAAAAAATGCTGGGTTGTTTCAACCCAATTTTGGGTCAAATATGGACAAACCCAAACATTGAGTTAAAAATGTAATTGAAAAATTTAACCCAACGGCTGGGTTTGTCCATTTTTGACCCAAAATTGGGTTGAACCAATTTTTAGAGTGTATATACGTGTGTGTGTGTGTGTGTGTGTGTGTGTGTGTGTGTGTGTGTGTGTGTGTATTATTTATACAAAATAATTATACATGCAGTACACACTGTATATTATATAAACACAAACTTTTATTTTGGATGCGATTAATCGTTTCAAGCCCTAGTTACGATTTACAATGACACTGCTATATTTTTTTCATTCGTTAAACTGAGGTTTTAATGTTAAAGCAAATCATTTTGGCCTTAAAAATATTTAAACGTTCTGCATCTTCCTCTAAAGAGAGTTATTATGCATGCCGCTCCATTAGTGGAAAAAAGCTACCGCTTTATAATAGCTCAGGAAGATTTGTTTCTTGTTTTTATTCAAATTGATTCTTATATGTTGATTAGAAAGCAATACAGAACAAAGCACTGCTTGCAATGGAGAAGATTCCTGGTACCTCGTCATAGTTAATGACAGTTGCAGTGGGAATGTTTGGTCCGAGCGATCGGCTCACTTCGCCCCACATAACTCGGCTTCTATGGAGGACAGGATGAATGACGGTGATGTAAACACAGACACTAGTCACACATCAAGACAAATGTGTGTTTTAGTGTTACTCTGACAGTGTTAATATGATACGGACGCATGAAACATGAAACACTGGACACATGAAATGTTTTAGCATGTGAAAAGGGTGATTCTTAAATGGGAAGGTCTTCGCTGATGCATATATATATATATATATATATATATATGCATATGTGTGTGACCCAGGATGACAAAACCAGTCACATGGGTCAATTTTTTGAAATTGAGATGTATACTTCACATGAAAGCTGAATAAATAATCTTTCCATTGATGTGTGGTTTGTTAGGATAGATAAAACTATTGAAAATCTGGAATCTGATGGAGCAAAAAAATGTAAACATTGAGAAAATCTCCTTTAAAGTTGTGCATTTATGTTCACGATTGTGCTGCATTCACTCACAAAAATACATGTTTTATATATTTACGGTAGGAAATTTACTAAATATCTTCATGGATCATGATCTTTACTTAATATCCTAATGATTTTTGGCATAAAAGAAAAATGGATAATTTTGACCCATACAATGCATTGTTGGCTATTGCCACAGATATACCCGTGCGACTCCAGACTGGGTTTGTGATCCAGGGTCAGACATTATAATATACTGTATAAATATATATATATACACACACACATACACATATATCCAAATAAATATATGGAGATATAATGACCACAAACAGAAATTAGGTTTTCATTAATAAGGGACATATAGTATTGAAAGTATTACATTTCTAAAAGTCCTCAAATCATGTATATTTGCATTTAAAATCAACATGAAACACTCGCACATCAAACAACCTGAAGTATTTCCTGAAGAAAAGTGGGTTTGATTTCATGTTGACATTAAACATAGCTTTTAACTTTTAACTTTAAGTCCTAAATATTTTTTTTAAAGACCTTTACAGATAAATATTTACAGTCATACCATATTTCAATCTCTCTCTCTATAGCAGCACAAGAGAGAAAAAACTGCATGTTTTTGCAGGTATAATTAAGAAGTGCAAGTTATTTTGACATGAAGGGTATAGCAAATATTAATTTGAGAGTAGAGACTGATCTAACTGTGGTACTTGTAATATAGTACATGTACGCCATGTTATCTATTTTTCCTTCTTTATTCCGTCTCTACTTCCATCAATCAGTGTTTTGTATAAGCCCACACAAACACTATTACAAATTACAATTGTGTGTCACATAAAGAAACTGATGTGAACTAAAGCAGAAGAGCAACCATGAGTCTGTTAACCCTGTAAAGTCATTGCCTACTATTTCTACTATACACTAGTCAAACAATCTTTACATCTTTAATATTTATAACACGTTGTACCTGTTGTCCAAATTGAAGTGGTTCATCTTTAAATCGCAACTTCTTCTCAATATCTTGTAAGAGTGTTTCCCTGCTTTCGCGGAGGTCACTATCGGACATGAGTCTGGAAACTCTCTGATTCTTCTTCTGTGAACTTTGAGGCCTGGACATGGAGTAACACAACGAGACTGAGGTAAGAAACACAAGAAGATACAGCAAACCCTGGCCATAACCTGCCCTTAAAATCACAGGTTTATTAAAAAGGTTCACTTTAACCCTTAAATCTCACTGGCTGATTGGAATGACTTACTTGGGTAAATCACATTAAAGGATTAGTTCACCTCAAAATGAAAATTTCCTGATAATTTACTCACTCCAATGCCATCCAAGATGTTCATGTCTTTCTTTTTTCAGTGGAAAAGAAAAACATTTTTTTGAGGAAAACGTTTCAGGATTTTTCTCCACACAATGGACTTCAACCGCAGCCAAATTGTTGAAGTCCAAATCAATGCAGTTTCAAAGGGCTCTGCACGATCCCAGCTGAGGAATAGGGTCTCTAAAATAAAAATGTATATATTTTTGTTCGTCTTGTGCTGGTCTGCGACGTGCCAGGCATTACGTACATTAATCACGTTGGAAAGGTCACGCTGGACGTAGGCGGAAGTACCGCCCCATTGTTTACAAGCGTGGAGGAGGATCGTTCAAATTTTATTGTATGTTGAATGACATTTATGTCTTCGTGTCAGTTTATTGTTTAAAATGGTCCTTTTAGTCTTCGCACGTTCGCTTTGTAAGCGCTTAATGGGGAGATACTTACGCCTACGTCCAGCATGACCTTTCCAACGTGATTATGTAATGCCTGGCACGTCGGCACGTAGCGAGATAAGACCCTATTCCTATTCCTCAGCTGGGATCTTGCAGAGCTGTTTGAAGTACTTTAGAAACTGCATTGATTTGGACTTCAACAATTTGGTTGCGGTTGAAGTCCATTGTGTGGAGAAAAATCCTGAAATGTTTTCCTCAAAAAACTTAATTTCTTTTACACTGAAGAAAGACAGACATGACCATCTTGGATGGCATTGGAGTGAGTAAATTATGGTGAACTAATAGGTGAACTAATCCTTTAAAGGAACAGTTCACCCAAAAAAACGAAACTCTCCATTGACTGTCTTTCTTCAATGAAACACAATAAGGGGAATTTTTTGAAGAATATTGTGGACTGAGTGGCTTTTCTTTTCAATATAGTGAAAATGAAAGGGTGATGGCGGCTTGTCAAGCTCAAAAATGACATAAAACAAGCACAAAAGTATTGAATCTTGACATCCACTCTTCTTGGAACTTTTGTGAAAGTTTATAAGAGAAACCATTATGAACATCAAATATTTTTAATGAATCAGTTGATTCAGTTCCTTTTGTTCACAGATCTGTTTCTTTATTTAAACGTACTGACTAACTGATCTAGTAACAACTAACAGGCTACTGGAGTGCTATCTTATATTATAGGTTTCAAAAGATTATGGAATATAATACAGTCACACGGACCACTTTCATAACAGTTTTGTGGTGCTTTTTCATCCTTTCTGAAGATTGAGAGCATCAGTTATCAACTCACTTTCATGCCAGGATATTCTACAAAAAAAATTAAAAAAATCCACCATTTTTGATCATTTTCACAATATTTATAAAATTGTATTATGCAATATATCAAAAGAAAGAACAGACCCTCTGCCTTTAAACAAACAAAATATGGTTTTATTCTAGCTTAATGCATACTTTTTTATCAACACTTGAAACTTTTATCAACACTTAATAAAAAAAAGCAACATTTTGAGCATAAAGCTGAGAAAAACGCATTTCTGTCAAGGACTACATCCTGAACGGATCCAGAACGATGATTAAAACACACATGGAGTAGATCGAGTTCATCAACACTCCCGAAGCTTCACAGTCCTGCAGCTCATCCGACATTTCACTCAGTAACATTAGACAGTTTTGATTTATATGCAGTTTAATGTTGATGATCGCATTATTTTACATATGCATCTGCGTACATTTGCCATTGCTTGGTTCTGCTTCTTCTTTCCCTGTGTTTTGGTCAGTAGATTCAGTAACATTTTAATTCCTTTAAATGAAATGAATCTCCTGATCAAAAACACAGACGAAGAAGAAGCAGAAACAAGCAATAGCATATGTACGCAGATGCATATGTAAAATTATGCAATCATCAACATTAAACAGCATATAAATCAAAATTGCCTAATGTTACAGAATGAAATGCAGACTGAAATACTCTTTTAGAAGATGTGTAATAGCGCCCCCTACTGTATAGCGGTGAAAACATGGAAAGTCAGAAATTTTCGTCAATGGCAGGGAAAGAGCTAATGTTGTGTTGGAGTTTGCTTACCCAATTGGGGCCCTTTTAGGCAGGCCCATGGCATTGGTCGGAGGAGATGTTGGCAGCGAAGGAAGGACAGAACTAAGGAAGGCCACTGGATTTTGGATCGGGCTGGGGCTGGAGTTGCTAGACGTTGGTGAAGGAGCTTGTGGTGGAGACTGAGTTCTAAAAGAAAACACTGAACTCACCAGGCCAGGAGGCAATAGAGGCGGTGAGGACACATATGGAGGGCTTCTCGGAGACTCCAGAACTCTTGTTGGAAACTTTCTTGGGGACGGAGCAAACTGGTTGACGGGCGACGTGAGCTCCCGTGTCGATTTCCGGGAATAGCTGTGCAGCTAATTCGTGTAGCATTGGAACAGGAGACTCAGTTGGAGAAAGACTCCTGATAGGAGAGAGCGTCTGAGCTGCGATGAACTCCTTTGGCCTGGTGTAGCTGAAGCTCTGGGCGGAGATTGGAAAAAATCCCGGGAAGTGGAGGCTGGGGGGTGTTGTTCAGTTGAGGTGGAGACATTGGACTCGGGATGGGCGCAGGTGGATTTCTTACCAGATGCGGTGACGTAATGATACTCAGGGGTGGATAGGACACATTTTGAGAACGTGTGTCTTGTGGAGCCATGTTGGGATGAGTAATTGAGGTGGTGTTTAACTTTGGTGCAGTGTTGTTCACCACTGCTGCATTAGGGGTCATCAATGCTTGTGTTTTGGCAAAACACATGTCACTATTGGGAACTGAGTTCATCTGGAAGGTTGGATTCATGTTCATTTGTGATATATGACTGGAAGGAGTAATGGGTGGCTTATTGGTCACGTAGTTAGAGTTTGGTTGTATGGATGGAGCCATGATAATTTGATGAAAAGGCATCGAATGCCCAACATTTGATTGAGGCATAGGGATGTTCGGAGCTCCTGTTGGGATTACTGGTATCACACTTGGCATAGGAGCCACATTGGGTGAGATAGGCACCACATTTGTTGTGGGTATTAAGGTAGAAGGAACCATATTTGGTGGAACAGTATTTAACAAAGTAGCTAGGAAACAGATTTTGTTGAGGGGGTTGAAGGGTGGGTGTGTAAGGCTGTGGCTGATGGAGTAAGTTGGGGCAAGGGCATGGAATTGGTTAAAAGCATGTTCAATTGGGATACAGGAGCAGCTTTTAATATGGGAGTAGGCAGAACAGGTGCTACAGGGATGGATGCAGGGATCAGCTGTGTAACTGGACCAGAGGGAATAACGAGAGGTGGTCGGAGTGGAGATGGCACTGGATTTGCAGAAGGAGTTGGCGTGACAGGCGGTGGCTCACAACTTCTCCCATCTAAATGTGGTAATTCTTGGCTTGGGGAGACGTTATCCTGCAGCTGTTCCAAAAGCACCTGATTGTGGAGGATCTGTAGCTGTACTGGGTCTCTAAGATAAGAGAAAAGAAGGAGAAAACAAATGCATTGTATCTAGAATGGTCCTAAAATGTTGTCTTGCAACATTCTGAAGTTGGTACTTACAATTTTGGTTTAGCCAACACCGGTGGTGGTTCTTTGGATGACATTTCTTTCTCCTCTTCTTCTTCATCCTCCGGGAGTTTAAAGGTTACGCGGAGACCTGCTCGAGAAGTAGAGCGGGGTTCATTGTGATACCCTAAACACACCCTCGGGTCTTGTCTTGAGGCAAGAAGTTGGGGGATCCGGTAGGGGTTTAACAGGTGGTTGCTCTTGATGGTTACTGATGTTTACTGGTTTGAGGACTAGTAACAGAAAGGCTGGAGGTAGATTTTGAACCATTTGGTGATGGTTCAACCCAGGCATCCAAGTCTAGAGTGATGCCAGAGGATAATCCGTTGGATGGACTTTGGTTCACTTCTGTGCAAGACTTGAAACCAGACCCTCCTGAATCGAAGTGTGTAGTGCTAGAGTTAACAGACTTATGGTTCGAATCAGAGGTCAGTGAAGAAGCATTGAAGCTGAGTGGGTCTAGCTGAGGTAAACTACTCCTGAAAGTATCTGAGCTGTATTTTCCAATGCTGAGAGGGTTTAGACTAGGCAGGCTAGTGCTGAGATCATGGCGAAACGAACTAGGGTTTAGGGAGTCTGAACGAAACGTTTCAGAGTCCAGAGGGTCTGACTGCTTAAAGACAGAGCTCAAAGGGTCAAGACAAATCATACTTGAGTGAACCTTGTTGTTTCCAGAGGAACATCTGGCTTGCGCTTCAAAGTTGTTGATATCAGGTCTGTTGCTTGAATCTTTGTTGGGGAGGATTCCACAGTTAAAGTGCTTGTTGTTGTGGGTTTGTTGTTATTATTGTGCCCTATTGATGTAGAAAAAAATAATTTTCAGAATTAGACTTGAGGTGTAAGCGGTTTTTAAGCAGTTTTACTTTGGAAAAACGGACCCAATAATCAATTCCACACAAATGTACCTTTCACTCTCAACAATGCGATACTGGAAAACTGTGCCATATTTATTGCTGGCTGTGCAAGTAAATGTTCCAGAATCCTCTGGAAAGACCTCCGCAATAACCAACCGTACATATCTCCTCTGAAGTCCACACCAAACAGAGAAATTGTAGACTGTTAGGTGGTTAGTGCCATGAAATAATTATCTTGACAAAGCAGCTGTAACCAAAGCCACCTACCAGATTCAGCCATAGATCTTGGTTCTGGATGAAAAAAAGCAGAATGTGTAGATTATCAGAAGCCAATTGTAAGTAGAACACTAAGAGTTTTTCTTTTACAAGATAAAATGATTTTCAAGGATAGGTCCAACCACATATCTTAATGTCTGCATACTAAAATTAGACATACTCTTCTGGAGGATCCTGAAGTCTGGAGAATCTTCAATAAGTGTTCCCTCTCTGTACCAGTCCACTTTGGGGAGGGAATGCCTTTTTACTCGGCACTCCAGCACTACCAGCTGACTCTCCAGAGCCAGGACATCCTGAAGGTTCTGCACCAAAAGAGACAATGGTGTTCAATGACACTGGAATGGAAAGCATGCAAAAACTACATTTTTATATATTCTGAAAATAATGTTAGAGGTGTTTGCCCATGCAAAACTACCACAATGACTGCTACTGCATTTTAATTGGTGTTCTGCGGGGTTATAAGGGCATTGCTACTAGTCAAACAAGGTCAACACTAAGTTTCTATTATATTTCTAGAAATTGCTTGCATTGAACTGTTTCATTGTCTGACATGCAAAAATCCTAAGTCTTTTAAGTCTTAAGGTTAGAAATACAATAAGAGTTGTGCTTTCCCTACCTTTGTAAAAACAGGCGCTGCCATTATGGGCCTTACATCGAAGTTTTGAAGATAACTACTGCTGCCATTTAGATTCTGAAAAAGAAAATGTTTAATGTAAGAGAAACACATAAGTGGGTATAATCAAAACTGTAGATTTGGTGTGTTTTTCGTACCTCAGGAATGCTCTGTTGAGACGTTAACAGTATATCAGAGATACTTTGGCTTGATTGAAGTGATGGTGGTGTTATGGTGAGGGTTGGAGAAAGTGGAGTTGGTTCCCCCTCAGATATTGGCACTAGTGGTTCTAGAACAGGTGTGGTTTGTTCTAGTACAGGTACAGTTGGTTCTAGTACAGGTATGGCTTGTTCTAGTACAGGTACGGTTGGTTCTAGTACAGGTACAGTTGGTTCTAGTACAGGTACGGTTGGTTCTTGTAACGGTATGGTTGTTCTAGTAACGGTATCTCAGTGCTGTCGACCGTGGTACTCAGAAGTTCTGCATCTTCTTGTTCAGATGGAGAGTTATCGGTCAGTTGCACTGCTTTTGCGTCTGAAGGTGCTGGTGGCTCAGCGCAGGTGGTTGTTACAGTTGGAGTTGTGTCTTCAGCAAATGTGTTGGGACTCAAACCGAGATCTCAGCAGGCTTGGGCGGAGGAGATCTATTATGAAGTTTGAAAAAAAAAGTATGTTCATGTGTTTTTAAACAGGTCCCTTGGGGTCCATGAAGGTAGTGGAAGGAGTCCATACAAAGGTGTAGTCTAGTTTTTTTTAGTGAGTATACTGTGATAGAAAACTTTTTAAAAAACAAAAAATTAATTACAGAACACATTCGTACTGAGAAACTGCTGATAAAAGATAATATATATATATATTGATACATAATTTTATATATCTTTCTTATTCCTTCCATATAACTCAAAAAGGAAATAAGGTACAATGAAGTTTCCCTACATGTGAGCTGCATCTAGATACAATTTTGTGGTGATAGCATAAAGTAATCAAACGTAACAGCATTTGGAAACAATTTAGTCTTTTTGTTTAGCCTATTTGGGTATGGGTCTTTTTAAAAATGGTTCCTCCCTGAGTAATATCTCATGATCGACGCAATAGATTATGTTGATTTTGGACTAATTTCAATCGAGAGCACCCACTGTAAGTAATGATGTGCTATTTTCTATGATCTATGCATGTTTCATGAACTTACAAGTGAAAAAGTTTTTAGTTAGCGCCTGTGGAGTGTGTCGTAACTCCATGAGGAATATTTTCGGGATTCACGCAATGGATTAAGTTGATTTTGGACTCATTTTAATAGTGAGATCTGCTGTAACTAATGAGGTGCCATTTTCCACGATCGGAGCATGTTTCATGAAGTTACGAGCGAAAACGTGAACGCTGAAAATGTCAAACTTGCGCCAAGAATGACCGCCAAGCAACTGTGTTGTTGTACCCAAGTGACTCCAGGTCACAGGTCATGGAAACCCAAATGGTCCAAAAGTCAGTGCTTCGCAACACAGACGGGGTGAATTTATGAATTTAAAGTGTGAAAATACAGTCACAAAACGATGATGTTACTTATCCTCAAAATCTAGTTATCCTTACTTATCCTTTTCTAGTGGGTATACGGCGTACACCTGCATATCACGTAGACTACACCACTGGGTCCACATATATTAGGGGTGTAACGGTACATTACATTTTGACCTCCCAAGAGGACGTTTGACTGACATGTAACGCAACCAATCACAGTTTGTTTTTGTTTTCGCGTCATGTTAAGGGGCGTGACAATATAATGTCGATGTCCCTACAGTAGAGAGCCTAAGCCCCGCCCCTCCACTTCCGGCTCATGGGACCTTATTTCGGAAAAAATATCTATGGTAGTCAATGGCGAGAGACAACTTATCTTTTTATTCCGTCCGAACTGTGCCCTGAATTACACATATGATGTTTGTCAATTTAAAAGATAATTATGAAAGTCAAGAAAGTCGCAGTTTGTCATAAAACAGAAGAGTAACGTTTAGTTTTATGTGGAAATCGCTCAATGAACTTCATCTCTCGTCTCGCACTATACGTCACCGTTGCTCGTGTGTGTGCAGTCTGGTACAACACACTCCGGCATCACGGCGTAACGTTACGATTATAAACGTATGACTATAGAAAACATGACAGACGTTAGCTTCAGTAAAGTTAGCTTCAGTAAAGTTGAGAGAAAAGGTATGACGTCACATGTGCGCCTTTTGGGTTTGTAGTCTTTGTAATTACGTATGTTCACAGTCTTATACCGCAACAGTTTTACATCAAACTGCAACTTTATTGACTTTAAAATGCATCTTTTAAATTGACAAACATCATATGTGTAATTCAGGGCACAATTCAAACAAGATCAAAATATTTGTTGTCTCTCGCCATTGACTACCATACAATATTTTTCCGAAATAAGGTCCCATGGTGCACCGGAAGGGGAGGGACTTAGGCTCTCAATAACACACCGGCGTGCATCTAATAAATTATTCATTCACGAACGGTGTGCAAGTTTACTGCAAAAATGGAGCCGCGAACTTCACATAATTTTGAAAATCCAGCGTTTCGTTGATCCTGGTAACTAAGCACTCATTGTCACAGTTGTAAACACAACGGCTTTCTTCTTTCAAGAGGGAGTTTGGCGTCATGGCATTTGTTTCCAGACGGACCGATAAAGAATGCGACACACACACGTCTCCCGGACATCCTGTAGATTCAACAAATCAGATCGCGACTTCGAAACTCCTGAAGTGTTTCCAGAAAAGTGTGCCGTATGCATCAGACGTTCAGCCAACGGGTGTGACGTCTGAGGCTGAGACTTCTGTGTACCGTTACACCCCTAAAATATATGTACATTTTATTCTTATAACATGATTCAATGTTGGAAAACCTGGAAACTCACTGTGCTTGAAAATGTTGTTCCCCGTCAGAATCCGATGAAGACGCTCCTATTAGAAAATGAAATGATGCTGCTATAAACTGCAACTGCAATTATATGAAATGGTCAATGATTAATTGACTAACCCTCAATGTAGATTTCTGCTGAGGTGGAGTCTGTGCCGTAAAAGTTGGAGGCAAAGCACGAGTATCTGCCTGTGTCTTCCTCAAATGCCTCGGCTATGATCAGAGAGTGGCGCTCGCCGTTGGTGATGATCTGAATATCAGGACTGTTTTCCAACTCTTTTCCCTCACAAAACCACCTGGAGAACACAATCAGAACGGTGGAACACACATCAAGCACAGACAATAACAAATAACAATGCATTACTGAAAATTTAAAGGGGTGGTAAAGTATGATTTCACTTTTCTAACTTTAGTTAGTGTGTAATGTTGTGTTTTCTAACTGTAGTTAGTGTGTAATGTTGTGTTTTCTAACTGTAGTTAGTGTGTAATGTTGTGTTGTCTAACTGTAGTTAGTGTGTAATGTTGTGTTGTCTAACTGTAGTTAGTGTGTAATGTTGTGTTTGATCATAAACAACATCTGCAAAGTTACGACGCTCAAAGTTCAGAGCAAAGGAAGATATTTGCTTTTAAAGAAAAGGACTACAACAAACGGCTGGTAGGAACTACACGACATTCCTCCCGGGTTAGTGACATCACCAACCCTAAAATTTACATAAGCCCCGCCCCCTGAACACAGTCCATGTTGAGAAGAGGAAGAGTTGCTGTAGTCGAGCACATCTGTGAGTCAGCTCAAACTTTAGCATCTGTCTTTTCACATGCAATAGAAAGTCACTCTGTGTGCATCTCACAACAGTTCCTATACGAGCGATTTATAGATTATCATGACAGAATATGCTAATTAAAAATCGTTAACGTCCTGTTGCTTCTACATGTTGTCACTTCTTCTTGAGTCTCTCCATCTTTGTCTGACTCCGGTTTAACATTAAAGGCAGAACAGTTTCTGTCATTTTAGTGTGTGTGTGCGTGAGGTAATCGCAGCTGCTAACACACGCAAGCTCTTGAAACCCCGCCCTCTGCAGCAGCTCATTTGCATTTAAAGGGCCAGGCACAAAACGGTGCGTTTTCTCAAACCCTCAAAAAGTGACAACTTTAACATGCTATATAAACATATCTGTGGGGTATTTTGAGCTAAAACTTCACACACACACTCTGGGGACATCAGAGACTTATTTTACATCTTGTGAAAATGGCATTTTACCACCCCTTTAAAACATACACACAAATCATGTATGAACGCATCTGGTTTTATTTGTGCTCAGTTGTAAAACCAGTGACATGCACAACTATGTTGTATTCTGACTATAAATGATTACGCCCAGCTCATTTACATCCACTTTACATTTACATTCATGCATTCGGCAGACGCTTTTATCCTAAGCGACTTGCATTTCAAGGTACACATTTACATTCTTAAAGGAGAACTCCGGTCAATTTTAACATTAAGCTCAATTTTTAGTCAATTTGGAGTGCTGTCAATACAGAGAACAACGACAAAAATCGGTGTTGCCTACACTGTGTTATCCTATTTTTAAAATTTGCACCCTATTGACTTGAATGGGGCAAGTTTTAAACCTGCTTTTATCCTCTTAACATCTTTGATGTGTCATACAAGTGCCCAGCCATGTTGAGTGATTCCTTAAGAGTGAACACGAGTGAATCTGACTGCAGGAGATGTGAAAGATATGAATAAAAATGATGTTAATTCAGCCAGCGCAAATACCTGTATTTAGTTCCTGTTTTCGGTGGAAGTCCAAAGTAGTCAATTGTCGAGTTCACGCGCGTGATCATAGTAACTAAACCTATGCGCATGAACTCGACAATCGACTACTTTGGACTTCGACCGAAAACAGGAACTAAATACAGGTATTTGCGCTGGCTGATATAACATCATTTTTATTCATATCTTTCACATCTACTGCAGTCAGATTCACTCGTGTTCACTCTGGAATCACTCAACATGGCTGGGCACTTGTAATGACACATCAAGGATGATAAGACTAAGAATTGGTTAAGTTTAAAACTTGCCCCATTCAAGTCAATAGAGTGTAAATTTTAAAAAGAGGATAACACAGTGTAGGCAACACCGATTTTTGTCGTTGTTCTCTGTATTGACAGCACTCCAAATTTACTAAAAATTTAGCTAAATGTTAAAATTGACCGGAGTTCTCCTTTAACATTTCTTGCTCTCCCTGGGAATCAAACCCATGACCTTGGCGTTGCAAGCGCCAACGCTCTACGGTTTGAGCCACAGGACTCATTACTTCAATTTAACTCATTACTTCAATATTTTAAGTGTGCTAGTGACAGTAAATTAAACACTATCCTGTAGGCCACGGTTCATTAATACAAGCTTTACAAAACAAAGGTAAACCGCCTTTTTTCAACAATATCATGTCATAAATATGAGATTTTCATTGGCTGATGCAGGGTGTTCGATAGCCAAAACATGCACCATGTAAACCAAAAATGGGAAAACAGAGAATATCCAGTAACAAGACTTACAAGGGGAACTAGCACTTTAGTTAATCGTTCAAGCGGACAGTTGTTGACTGATGCATAAAATCTCAAAACAGCCGAATATCAGCAAATGTCTCAGTCTATCACCATCACAACTTCCAAACAAATCAAATGCACAGTTAAAATGCTTAATTTTGAATGATGAATAGATTTTGGACATTAAATGGTCAAAAACATATCAATATACAAGTCACAAACCTCAATTAACATCAAAATAATAGTGCACTTAATTTTTTAGGGAAGTTACCCTTAAGAAAAACAGCCGATGAGCAAAAGCTACTTTCTTGACTAAATGGATTAATGACACCAGACATTATTTTTTATTTCATAAAATACAATAAAATTGAATTTTCAGAGCCTTTCTTTAGTCATTTAATGGCAAAAATCTAAAATCTAACAACTATGAGATACCAAGGTGAAGCTAAAGCCATTTACTAATGAAGTTATTTCTGGCATAAGTCAGTTTGTGTTAAAGAGAGTTCAATCTAGTCACAAAAATCACTTCTTTTCAAACGCTTCAGCAAAATAAGGTCCACACTAACTCAAATCCGCATTTATTCAGTATGAAATCAATGGGTTACAAGAGTATAATCAGATCCAGAGATATAGCTTGACCACAGCCTTACCTAGAGTGACCGTATAACGATTATTTGACTTGCTCTCCTTCCGTTTTTCATAAAATTTCCTCCCTGAATTTTAAAGCGCTTCTGAAGCGACACGCTGCGGTTCATTCCCGGGGCGAGACATGGCCGAGATGTATTGGGTTGGAATGGGATCCCAGAGCCAATGAGGATCATTCCCAGTGAGTAAGAGTCTACTTTGAAAGCGTGAGCTCGGGGGGGAAGACTTCCAGCGCTACATCTGCACCTGTTGGGTCTATTTTTCCCTCTCGACTCGCAACCCCTGATAAAGCTGGACGGCAGCATCCCTGACCGACACACATGAACACACAGAGCTAAACATAGAGCGGCCTCTCATTCAATCACCAACACAACACACACACTAATAGATCTGTCAGCCAGTTAACACACATTTGAGTCACTGGGGGGGAAAAAAGAGAAACACTTGACATTTTTAGGTTTCTTTACATTCACTTGATGAAAATTGTTCTGTGGTGAAGAAAATGCAACAGAAAAAACATGTAATTTTTAAAAATGTAGTTTAGGCAAGAATTAAAAAAAAAAAACTAAGTAAATCATATATTAGTACTCATTTTAAGCTTGTAGAAATTAAAGCGTAAAACTTAATGATATAAAATTAAGTAAAACCAACTGAACTTTTCTAATACTGGTGTTCCCATCATGCACTGGGGCATTAATAATGAATAAGGTTAATTTTTTACTGTTTTCCAGTTGTATTTACAACGTTTTATCATTACTTTTTGTTGTTAGGTTTGGTAATTTGCCATTTTGTGACATCTGGATTTATTTTCTACTCAAAATGACACATTCATACTCAAAAACGATCTATCGAATGTTATAGTTATTGTGTATTGTGTACCAACCTGTGTTCAGATGCCATGTACTTCTATTATGATACAGTATGGAATATATACAATTTCTTTTGTATGATTTACTTAAATGTTTCACTCTAAAAAATGCTGGGTTGTTTCAACCCAATCGTGGGTCAAATATGGACAAACCCAGCCGTTGGGTTAAATTTTTAAATGACATTTTTAACCCAACGTTTGGGTTTGTCCATATTTTACCCAAAATTGGGTTGAAACAATACACTTTAAAAGTGTGGTTTAATTCAGTGTTACATTGTTTGAGTAAAAAGTTACACACTAAATAATGCTGGGTTGTTTCAACCCAATTTTGGGTCGAATATGGACAAACCCAAACGTTGGGTTAAAAATGTAATTTAAAAATGTAACCCAACGGCTGGGTTTGTCCATATTTGACCCAAAATTGGGTTGAAACAACCCAGCATTTTTTAGAGTGTAATATTGTTAAATTTACTAAACTTAGTTAAGTAGATGTTACTTTATTCTTCATGTGAAATTAAATAAATTACATAAGTAATATTTACTTAATTACTTTAATTAAATGTTAAGTCAGTGCAGTTAAATGTCAAATGAATGTTAAGTTTAACAGTAAGTATCACTCTAAAAAATGCTGGGTTGTTTCAACCCAATTTTGGGTCAAATATGGACAAACCCAGCCGTTGGATACATTTTTAACCCATTGGCTGGGTTTGTCCATATTTGACCCAAAATTGGGTTGAAACAACCCAGCATTTTTTAGAGTGAGATTTTACTTGATAATAAGTTGTACAGAAATGTACTTAAAATGTGTTAGTGCAAATTCTATCAAGTAAATCCTACAAGTTATTTATTTCAGTGACTTAGAGAACATTTGGAAACAAAGAAAGGTTAAGGAAAATGAAGAGGCTTTGAACATTCACAGATATACACTCTAAAAAATGCTGGGTTGTTTCAACCCAATTTTGGGTCAAATATGGACAAACCCAAACGTTGGGTTAAAAATGTCATTTAAAAATGTAACCCAACAGCTGGGTTTGTCCATATTTTACCCAAAATTGGGTTGAAACAACCCAGCATTTTTAGAGTGTAAATAAAATGACTCTTTGAATCGTGTTGAAAAGGCAAGTTGCTTGGGATCAGTGGATTCTCACAGAGTTTAGGGATGATCTAATGTTTCTGACATCACAGTCTCTGGGTCAGCTGAACGTGTGTAACGTGACTGAGAACAGTTGTCAAAACACGTCACCTGTCCGTCACACACTCAGAAAAGCACGGGTTTCCTTGACCTGTCAGTGTGGGAAGCTTGCGTTGAGTAATGTTACACTGAGGTTTCATCAATGACACACTGATAATAACCAACTTCAGCAACGTACATCAGGTGACACTCGAACAATTAGAATATGGTGCAAAAGTTCATTTATTTCAGTAATTCAACTTAAAAGGTGAAACTAATATATTATATAGACTGAATTACTGAAATAAATGAACTTTTGCACCATATTCTAATTTTTCACCTGTAATCATCATGTATAGAAAAGAACCATAAACAATGGAAATTCCTCAATTAATCAATTAATTATAGTAAAATAAATCATAACTACAGTCTAAACAGCTTGAAGGTAAAGGTTTTGTCATGCGACATTTATCTTTCAGCTTTCACAAGACATCTTTGTGCTAATAGAAAATGTATGGTCAATTTATATCATGTTATTAAATGCAAAAAAGTTAAATGTATAATCAATTCATATGGTAACACTTTATAATAAGGTTTCATTAGTTAACTACTTTAGTTAACTAAGAATGAAAAATATTTCTCCAGCATTTATTAATCTATCTTACATTATGGAAATTAAATGTTGTATTTGTTAATGTTATTAATGCACCACTAACATGAACAAATAATGAACAGCTGGATTTTTATTAATTAACGTAAACAGAGATTCATTAATACTGTAACTAATGCTATTAAATGCAAAAACGTAAATTATAAATTTTTCTGAAGTTATTAAAAGCAAAAATGTCAAATGCACGATCAATTTATATTACTTTATTAATAAATGCAAAAATGTTAAATGCATGATCAATTTATATTACTTTATTAAATGCAAAAACATTAAATTTAAAGTTTTTTTGCATTTCATAACTTCATATAAATTGATCATGCATTTAATGTTTTATGTAATAACGTAATATAAATTGAGTCTTTTACACCATAACGTAGCATATACCTTTCCTCCCACTGTAACACACACTGAGTTAAGTCTTGACTTGAGTTTCTAGAGCTGAATATCATGAGCAGCACATTTGCACAATCTGACTCACACAACTCTTTAAGACTTTACGAGTCTATAAAGTTCCTCCAGCCTCGAGTCAGCAGGTAATGCTCAAAGTTTATGATTTTTTATGATCTCCTCCTCTGCAAACATAAACAGTTTCATGACAAACACACTTACTATAAAAGAATAAAGAAATCATTATACTTACGGTCCAGTTTATATAAAAGTACAATGGGAACAGTGCTCTAGTTTACTAAAACTAAAACTATTAAAAATAATTTCCTTCATTGAAATACTGTAAGAGTATTAGATGCATTTTTTAAAATAAATATTTAGATTTTTTCATGCAAATAAGTTAATAAAATAAATTAAGTACTCAAATTACTAAAACTGAAAGCTAAATATAAAATAAAATAAAATAAAAACCCGTAATACAATCAAATGATAAAAGCACAAGAACATTTCCAAAGATAAAAAGTATTCAAAATATGAATAAATACTATATAGCATTGATATGCATCTGATACCACAATAGTACATTATTTTGAAAGGAAGTGACACTCATGTTGTGTGTTTTATTTCATTAAATGGGACAGAAAAGACTTTCACTGAACTCCCGTGTAAACACTGCTGCAAAAATCCATCATATCTGCACTAATCATTAATGTGCCCATGTAATATTTTGTTTACTCTTATACGCATTGGCTAACTGTGCTCTACTGAAGATGTAGGACATTAATTTCGCCCGCATTCTCATAGCATCATATTTCCAATGTGGCAAAATTAGAAAGGCTGAGCTCAGACTGCGCGTTATACGCTCAGCTTTCACAAGACTTCTTTGTGCTTACAGCCAATGCATGAGGAACTAGTGTGTGTGTGTGTGTGTGTGTGTGTTATAGATTCCTTGTGAAAAAGCAGTACACTTTAGCATACTTTAAAAAAAAAAGATGACTTATTATGGAAATAATATACTTGTATAAAAGAAGAAAGTCTGAAAAGAAGGGACTGTTTACAGATACTTCATTAATTGCAATTAAGTGAAAATGTATTATGGTTTAAATTTATATTAAAGGTACAATATGTAAGAAAACTATACAAATATTATATATTTCTTTCAATTGTGTGCTTACATTTTCCTAAATGTTTCCAAGAATTTGTAAATTCAGAGAAATTCACAATTTTAAAAACTGCCCATCAATCTCACTTGTCGCCTTTCAATGACGTAATATCGTAATATCCGCGTTATCCCTGGTTTCCGCTCGTACTACCGTAGTAACCATGGCGACAGACGTGGACAACTGTGTTACGTCTAGCGGTGCGCTCACGCTGTTGTTGTTTCGTTCAAACATTATGGACCATGGCAAGCAGACTTTAGGACAAAAGGAGAACTAAAACAAGGATCAATATCAGCGTGGCGTTTTCGAGATGCCGAGAGCTAGCGTCCGCGACTAACTTCGATTCGACAGAGACGCCACTCTTACATGCACTTTATTAGACAGGAGAGCAAATGTACATAAAACTAATCAATGTTATATAGCTCAACATGATGAAATGTTAGAATATGATCAGTATGTTATTCTAATGTTGATCTAGCTTACTGTTAGTCTCATACAGACAAACTAACACATAGAATAACATTATAACTTTCAACTAGTGTCAGTGGGAGTGTCAGAGGTTAGTTGTCACAACGAGAGAGAAAGATTGACATGAGCCGCTAAATCTCTGGGGAATCACCCGTTTTAAACAATGTTGAACAGAGGAGAGTCTGCTGAAGAAATAACCAGAGTCACGAAGAGCCGAAGCACAACCAAAGCAATGTTCTTCCACAAAATGCATGCGGTTTTGTTTTGAAATCGCTGGTGTTTCTGACGTCACAAACTACCTTGTAACCAATCAGATCAACGTGTGATCGTCAACCAGTGGATCTCTGAGCAGAATGAGTGAGTGGAGGCGGGGCTCTTTTTTTTAATATATATTCATATAACCGCGAATACTGAATGAAGCAAGGGTGTCAAGTTACATTCAAGCTACTTTAAGGCATGAATACATTTTTTGAAGGAAAAAACATTTAAATATGTCATTATGGTGATCAAAGATGAGTGTTAAGGGATAAAATGATTGACTACAGGGGGACTAAGTAAAACTAAATCCAAAACATTGATTCCATGATTGGATCCCTTAAAAGATATCTATATATGAAGCAGTGTTTGCAGTTTCTATGCGTCTGCTTAATAGTAATATATGACCACTAATTACTGTACTCACACCAATAAAAGTGAAACTCACCGAACTTCAGGAGCAGGCAGTCCTCTGACGATACAATCCAACTGGACTTTACTTCCCTCGGGAACCTCCCTGCTTTTGAGTTTCTGTATAAAGTGTGGAGGTTCACACACGGGTTCGTCCGCTTGTGTCAGAGCCGGTGCCTCACACGATGGCTCCGGTTCCTCGGGATCCTCCGCGTCCGTGACTTGATGGTTCTCCATCGGCTCCTCCATTTGTTGGTCAAGCAGAATCGGCCGTTCTCTCTCGTCAGGATTAAAGGAGTACGAAGTGCCATCAGGTTGGGTTTTGTTCTGGGATCGGCTCCGGTGCGCTTTGCAAGTACGAGGCCGGACTCGCTTCGAACTGTTGGACTTGAACAGAGACGAAAGCTCTTCTATGAAGTCGGCTGCCTTGTTGAGGAACTCCTTCTTGGATTGGGTTTCCAGGCCATAGGGAGCGTTTCTTTGGGGTCTTTTGAAATCGGCCGCATGATCCCTGGAGGTTCTGACGCTCCTAATCGAGTTTTCTCGGATTGAAGGCTGACTCTCGGACACGACCTCGGGTTCTGGAGCGGGTTTGCTGGAGAAATGGCTCATTTGTGGACATCTCTCCTCACGTTCTCGTGGATCATTGCTGATCGCCTTGCAGGCCAGATCCACACTCTTGTCCAGTTCTTCTTGGCTCAGGAAGGCAGAAAGGTCTGGAAACTGAGCGTCCACTTTCCCACCAGAATCATCCGGTTTCTCTTTGACCGTCCCGTACACCAGAAGTCGAGGCGCGTCGATGAGACTGGGCTCGCCGTGTCTGTGATGGGCTCGGGCTTCGGATAGATAACTCTCTCGTAAGAGCTGAGATAAAGACGTGGGCTGATCCATGCTGTTCTCCTCCATGATGCTGGAAACACAATGCCAAAGATTAAGAACATTAAGGAACGTTTTTGGGCACATTTGGAAAAGGTGAAGCATAATATTTTTTTAAGTCCGCCTGTAGTCAATAATTGTATCACTTAAAACTCATCTTTGATCACCAAAATTACATTTTTTTTATTTTTTTTATGTCACGTCTTAAAATATCTTGAATGTAACTCGACACCCCTTGCCTCATTTAGTATGCGCGGTTCTATGAATATGCAAATGAGCCCCGCCTCCACTCACACACTCACTCAGAGATCCACTGGTTGACGATCACACGTTGATCTGATTGGTTATAAGGTAGTGTGTGACGTCAGAAACACCAGCGATTTCAAACCGTGTTTTTGAGACTGTCTTTGGTTCACTGCAGTTTTAAGCAGAAAATACTCAGCAATGCTGTCGACTTATGAACTTACACATGGTTTGTCTTAAAGCAGATTAAAAACATCATATATACACATAAACAACATTAAAAACTGGATTTTTTACCACAGGGGGACTTTATTGCCTTCTGCTAACCCACTGTAATGTATAACTATCTAAAAGAGTAGAGTAGCTTTCAATGAATTAGTCTTAGATATCATGCCTACTTGTAGAATATAATTCAGTTTACATGGAGATATTCAAAATAAAG
>JARPMJ010001656.1:17500-45000 GCA_033366665.1 Phoxinus dragarum | reverse complement strand
CGATGAAATAAAAGAAACAAGACAAGATCAAACTTTTTGGTGATAACTGTTTATTTTCAAGTGTTCCTCTTGCCGTTTTACTCTTTTATACATTGTTTTGTAATGAAATTATCTTTAAAAAGATTACTTTACACAAATGTTTTTAAGATTGAGCTCAACAGGAATTTCCCATAACTCTCTGAATATGCTGATCAATATTCACTTTAAAAAATATTTTTCTACTAATTATATTATATAATGCTTGAATATACTTCACATATATTCAAATATTTAACTAGTGATCTATTTAGCATTATATAATTCTATAATACTGTTTGTTATTGACTCAACTATAGTTTTTCAGTGTCATGTATTTATCATAGAAATTACGAGCAGCCCTTTATTTTACACCTGGATCTCAGAAGTCTTTCATATCTGCTGTTTTTCACATCAATTATTGTGGTTCCAGGTTAAGTGTGAATGATGGAAGCACATTTCTTCATAGTTGTGAGATGAAGTGGCAAAATTATGAGATAAAAAGTAACAATGATGAGATTAAAAGTTGAAATCGACTTAAGTAACTTTTTATCTCAAATATGACGACTTATAATTTTGACTGTGTAAGACAATTTAATTCATAATTATGACTTTATCTCTTAATTTTAACTATGGCTAATTTGATTTAAGACAATTTAATACATAATTATGACTTTGGCTATTTTGATTTAAGACAATTTAATTCATAATTATGACTTTGTCTTAAATCAAATTAGCCATAGTCAAAATTAAGAGATAATTTAATTCATAATTTTGACTTTATCTCTTAATTTTAACTATGGCTATTTTGATTTAAGACAATTTAATACATAATTATGACTTTATCTCTTAATTTTAACTATGGCTATTTTGATTTAAGACAATTTAATACATAATTATGACTATGGCTATTTTGATTTAAGACAATTTAATTCATAATTATGACTTTATCTCTTAATTTTAACTATGGCTAATTTGATTTAATTCAATTTAATTCATAATTATGACTTTATCTCTTAATTTTAACTATGGGTAATTTGATTTAATTCAATTTAATTCATAATTATGACTTTATCTCTTAATTTTGACTATGGCTATTTTGATTTAAAATCAATTTCGACTTTATTTCATAATTATGACTTCATCTCTTAATTTTGACAAAGAATGACAATTTCGACTTTTTAAATCATAATTGACACTCATAATCTTGACCTTTTATCTCAATTCTGACTTTTTATCTCAGAATTTTGACTTAGAATGACAATTTTGACTTTTTATGTCATAATTACCACAGCATAATTTATTTTTATGTGGCAGAAATGCACTTCCATAACTATTAGATTATCCACTGATGCAAAAAGCAAAAAGAATCTGCAGATGTCATAAAAAAAAAATTATGATTTACATATCACATCTCACTTAAAAAGTCTAAAAGGAAGAAAGGCAAATAGCCAAAGGCACGTCATTATCAGGTAATATGGTCGTCAAATAAAAGTGTGTCAAACCAAATAGAACTCTGTTAACTACAGTAGTGATCCTAAAATAAAAACTTTGCATTTTAAAATAAGTAGGTATTAATCTGGATTCTGAATACCTTCATTCATCACTTGGCAAAACATCCAACATCACGTTTCTTCAGTATAACACGCATAAAACCATCCATTCTGAGACCGCCGGATGATTTCACTGAGGGAAAAATAACTTAGAAGTAGAAAGAGAAAACAGCCGCTTGATTGGACGAAACAACCTGGAAACATGATGAATTCTGTGAAGCAAATCCAGAACTAGAGAAAAGAGCATTTCCAGAAATCCAGCTCCTGTATAACTGGACAGTGTCTCCGCACACACACACACACACTCTCTCACACACACACACTGAAGGCCATAGTGATGCTCATGCTTGTGTAGTTCTGTAATGCTTTTGAAAATCCTCAAAATATCCGAGAATTCCCGAAAGGACTGTATGAAGCGCCTCTGCATCGGATAAAGTCTGTTCGGGCATGTTTGAGTCTCTCAGTTCACTCGAGTAGTGTACGAATCCACTTCACTGTCACGATTCTTCACTCGCTCGCTTCCGAGACTGATCGCCCCTGCAAAACAACGGCTCAGGTCAAGCTAGTCATATTACACGAAAGTAAAATAATGGCAAAAGTAAAAAATAAAAAATAAAAAAAAAGCTTGTTGAATTGCACTACTTGAAAAAAATATACATTGCATTAACCGTGCTTGTATTTAAATTTTTTTTGTATTTTTGTATATAAATGTATTTTAATGCACTTTTCACAAGATGTCTCTGATGTCCCCAGAGTGTGTGTGTGAAGTTTTAGCTCAAAATACCCCACAGATATTTTTATATATCATGTTAGAGTCACTTTTTGATAGTGAGCAAAAACACCGTTTTGTGTCTGTCCCTTTAAATGCAAATGAGCTGCTGCTCCCGGCACAGGGGGCGGAGCTTCAAGAGCTTGTGTTGAAAATGTCAAAAACTTTTAGCCTTTTATGTTCAAACCGGATTTAGACAATAATGGAGAGACTCAAGAAGAAGTGACACATGTAGAAGCAACAGGACATTTCTGAATGGTTAGTTGATGAATTTATGTAGTTTATGTGTAGTTATCTTCTAGTCACTGATTAGCATATTCTGTCTTGTTAATCGATAAATCGTGTTCCGGGGGCGGGGTTTATGTACATTTTAGGGTTGGTGATGTCACTAACCCGGGAGGAATGTCGTGTTTGGGCTGAAATTTAACATGGTTGTATATTTAAGCTGTGAATATTTCACTTTTTCAAAACATTTTCATTATTAAAAATTCAATAATCCATATTCACCTTTCAGATTTCACTTCCAAAATATGAATTCCGCTTTAAAATACAACCTATATCATATTCAACAGGCAATATTCAGTCCATTAAAAATGCAAGCCCTAAAAAATTACAATGCATTAAAATACAAGCACGATTAATGCAACGCATATTTTTTTTCCAAGTAGTGCAATTCAGCAAGCTTTTTTGTTTCAAAAACATTTGGCATTATTTTACTTCCATAATATTACAGGTGAAACTTGGAAAATTAGAATATGGTGCAAAATTCATATATTTCAGTAATTCAACTTAAAAGATGAAACTAATATATTATATAGACTCATTACATGCAAAGTGAGATATTTCAAGCCTTTATTTGTTATAATTTTGATGATTATGGCTTACAGCTTATAAAAACCCCAAATTTAAAATTAGAATATTGTGAAAAGGTTTTCATAAGCTGTAAGCCATAATCATCAAACTTATAACAAATAAAGGCTTGAAATATCTCACTTTAATGAGTCTATATAATATATTAGTTTCACCTTTTAAGTTGAATTACTGAAATAAATGAAAGTTTGCACCATATTCTCATTTTTCCAGTTTCACCTGTGTATAATATATATATATGTATATAAATACATATACTTTTAGATTGAAATAGATTGATTTGTAATTATGATAATTCTCAATGCTGATTCTCATTACTGTAATACAGATGTTATAAAATGTTTTAATGACACATTTAATAAAAACTCTCCTAAAAATAGGTTTCATCATGCAAGATTTATTTTTACTGTGAAATGTTTTATTGTTATATAATATAAAACATCTCAAAACGGATTTTTTTTAACCCAATTGTTAAATTAATTAAAATAATATAAAATTTATTAAAATTTATAATATATTTAATACATCATTATATATAAAACACCTTTTTATAGGATCATTAAGATTTTTTTCATTGTGAAATTATTAATAGAGAATTATTTATTAAATAAATAATTCTTACTATTCTCAATAATGATTCTCATTGATGTAATATAGTCAATTACATATTTGATACATATTAAAAAAATCACTTGCCTAATGAAACCTACATTTAGGACCATTAAGTCTTTTCTTTCATTAATTAACTTTAAAGGGGTCATGGCATGGGTTTTTATGTTTTATTATTATGTTCCCTTAGGTGCAATTATAGTATTACTATAGTTTTTTTTACAAAAAACTTTTAAAATGTAGTGATTTATGACCTTTTCCCTGTTTCTCATCCTCTGATTCACACAGTCTGTTTTGGGGGTGTTTCCCCTTTAAGAGTTCAGTGTTAACGCCCACTGTTATGATTGGCTAACGTCAGTGCCTATGCATCAATTATTAACGCCCCCAGACAGAACATTTGCGGATTCGGCGTAACTGTTTAGTAGCGGGTGATGCATGCGAAGCGATGGCTCTTGCAATGATAAAACCTTATTATGTTTGAGCCGGAATCAGAGGAAAATGAACCATCACCACAACAACGAAGACTGGATCAGCCCGTGTCCACATGGAAAGTGAAACTATTTTGAATTAATAAAGAAATTGTAACCCGAGACACTTGAACACAGATTATTGTTTCATAATTATCCTATAGCTTCATTTGCTAACAGTTTAACATTATTTAACTAATTCCAATGAAATGATAGGGTGTAACACGAACAAAAATGCATGCACAGACAGGCCATCTTTGAAGATGCAGCATTGATAAAGGCAACATTTTAAATTTTCTATCACATGTAGGCCTACTAGAAAAGCGACATATTTTCACGATTCTCTTATACAAATGTGTTTATATTATCCAGTGATAAAAAGTAAGTTTGCGTCGTCGTTGTTGAGCCCAGAAGTGCATCCATTTTTCCCTGACGTCTGGATCTTTCACAGCGTATTCAAAGATGTTGTTTGTCCACAGCAGGAACAGCACATCTGCGGCGTCGTAATCTCCCTGTACACAGACCCACTCGCTGTCCGTCGACTGAACGCTTGTGAGGCGCGCGGCGCGCGGGGCGCGACAATGATACGAAATGAGCGTAGTTGTCTTGCGCTTAAAGCGTAGTTGTCTTGTGCCTGGAGGCGGTCATATGCAAACGCTGGTACGTCACTTCGTACCGTGACGTCACTTCTTACCATGGATCCAGAACGAGCTGTATTTAGAGCTTGATTAAATAAATGATTCGTTTATAATGGGGAGGACGTCTTAAGCTATGAAACTTGCAGGACGTTTTAATGGTACAAAGACCTCTTATATACCAAAAGATCAAGGCAAATTTGGTTTCTCATGTCATGACCCCTTTAAATTAATTTAATTAATTGTCATTGTCAATGGTGATTCTTAGTACAGTGATACAGTTAATATATATATATATATGTGTTAAGTATAATTTGCAGACATCACGTGAGGTCATGCACACCTGGAGAAGCCGTTCTGACAGAGCTCCATCTGCAGCTTCTGGTCTTGAGCCGCGTAATACTCCAGCTGAGACTCCAGAGCCGGAGGAGCGATCTGAGGAATGAACCTGGAGAACAGAGCCGGAGCGAGAGGGACCCAGTCTGTGCGGGAAACATGCGGATATAATGACATCTTCACTGAACTCTCCTGCATACACTACTGGGGGCATTTTATAACAACATTATATGTTAGAGGTGGAAATCTTTGGCTTGAATGTCATTTGAATAGTTTCCGAAGTGAACACATTTGTGATTATTGTGCATTTAGAATGATTCAAACTCTGAACTGTGTTTTTATTCAGTGAGATTATATATACACACACACACACATATATATATATATACAGCGATGCATTGAGTATATATATATGCGTGTCTAAATACATATACAGTATACACACGCACACACACGCACATATATATATATATATATATATATATATATTAGGGCTGTCAAAATATTAATCGTGATTAATCGCATCCAAAATAAAAGTTTGTGTTTACATAATATATGTGTGTGTACTGTGTATAATTATTATGTATAAATACACACAAATTCATGTATATATTTAAGAAATATTTGCATTTATATACTGTATATACATTTATATAATTTATATTATATATAAATATAACCAATTTTTCTTAAATGTATACATGATTGTGTGTTTTTTATATATATAAATAATTATACACAGTACACACACATATATTATGTAAACACAAACTTTTATTTTGGATACGATTAATCTATATATATCTTACTGAATCAAAACTGTTCAGTTTGAATCGTTCTGAATGCACATTATATATATATGCTGAATGCTCACACACACACATATATATACATACTCAATGCATCGCTGTGTATAGAGAAAGAGGAAAGGCTATATATATATATATATATACACACACACACACACACATATATATATAGCCTTTTCTCTTTCTCTCTCTCTCTATATATTTATATATAGCGATGCATTGAGTGTATATATATATAGCCTTTTCTCTCTCTCTCTCTCTCTCTCTCTCTCTCTCTATATATATATATAGCGATGCATTGAGTGTATATATATAGCCTTTTCTCTCTCTCTCTCTCTCTATATATAGCGATGCATTGAGTGTATATATATATATATATATATATATATAGCCTTTTCTCTCTCTCTCTCTCTCTCTCTCTCTCTCTCTCTCTCTCTCTCTCTATATATAGCGATGCATTGAGTATAAACGTCTCTAATCACATGATTTAAACCCACGTTTTTCACTCGCCGACAGTTTTGCGGAGATCGCTGACAAATGCCTGAAATCTGAAATCTAAGGCCGTTCGATGCTCGTTCGCGTGAGGAACAGTCGTGTAGTGTGTGTTACTAGAACAGTCACACAAATCTCACCTGGCCGGAGGGTGTAAAGGCCTTTCACAACACTCTCCATGGTTGACGGCTTGACTTGAAATGGCATGGAATGAGCCTTTTTAAGAAGAGCTGAGGAGAAACAAACACTTTTTTTGTTAAAAAAAAAAACAAAAGATTTTCCTTCTCTCTCTTCTGCTCACCAAGGCTGCATTTATTTGATAAATAAAAAAGAAAACACAGTAATATTGTTAAATATTATGACAATGTTTTCTATGTGAATATATAGTAAAGTGTAATTTATTCCTGTGATCAAAGCTGAATATTCAGCATCATTACTCCAGTCTTCAGTGTCACATGATCCTTCAGAAATCAGTATAATATGATGATGATGCTCAAGACACATTTATGAATATTATCGGTGTTGAAAACATTTTTTTTTCAGGATTCTTTGATGAATAGAAAATTCAAAAGAACACATTTATTTGAAATACAATCTTTTGTAACATTATAAATGTCTTTACTGTCACTTTTGCTCAATTTAATTCATCCTTGATGAATAAAAGTATTGATTTATTTTATTTATTTCCCCCAAAAAATAAAATAAAAATTCATACTGACCCCAAACCTTTGAACCGTAGTGTTTAATGTTACAAAAGCTTTCTATTTCAGATTAATGCTGTTCTTTTGTTCTATTTATCAAATAATCCTGAAATAAAAAATGTAAATAACTGTTTTCAACATTGATAAATCATAAATGTGTCTTGAGCATCAGATCATCATATTATTCTGATTTCTGAAGGATCATGTGACACTGAAGACTGGAGTAATGATGCTGAAAAATCACAGGAATAAATTATACTTTACTATATATTCACACAGAAAACTGTTATTTTTAGATTGTAATAATATTTCACAATATTACAGTTTTTTTGGGGGTATTTTAAATCAAATAAATGCAGTCTTGGTGAGCAGAAGAGACTTCTTTTAAAATCGATCCAAAACTTTTGAACGGCAGTGTGTTTGCAAAGTCCTGATCAGAATGTGATAAAACTGCATTTCTTCTTTATACTCCACTACAAAATCATTGTCCAGGAATATAAAGGAATGAAACACACTCACGCAGTAACACACCGACGTGCTTCTCCGCCACATGATCCGAGAACAGCTTCATGAGGTCGTCCCGCAGGTCTCGGTTCAGCTTGGTTTCGATGTAGAACTTGTTCTTTAACAAAAGTTGTGTTTAAACGCAGATGCATTAATACAGAATTCAAATGATCGGATAAGATCGAATCCAAAAACAATGATATTTGCATGTTACCATGTAGATGAAGACGGGCACGATGCAGTGAAGCGCGGCGGTGTACTGAGACAGAGCCACGTTGAAGTTTTCAATCAGAAGTTCTGGAGGACTGGCCTTTAGAAGAGATCAGCAGTTTATTATGGTCTGGATTTTCATTACTCTACAACTGCTTATTTTCAGTCCCTGCACTCCAGATTAAAACAAATTCTAAATAAAAATTAATGAAAATATTCATACAATTAATAAAATAAAAAAGTCATTTTATTAAGATTTTAAATCTATTTTTTATTTATTATTTTGTTTCTTAAAAAAAAAAAAAAACGGAATTACAAATGTATAAAAAAATGTATAAAATAGAAAATCAAATAAATAAAAAGTTTGTAGAAAGTAATTTTTATGTAGACATTTATAACTACACATTTAATTTAAGCATGTATTTTTATTTTTGTTTTTTATTTTTCTAAAAACAATGCAAAATAAATTAAAAGTCTAAGTTTAAAAAATAACATTTTAAATGTGTTAATAAGAATGACTTTCAAAATAGTTATTATTTATGCATGTATTATTTTGCTTCTTTTATTTAAAATTACATTTTGCCATGTATACAAATTTGTCATATTAAAAATGACTTTAAAAAATATATTTATGCATGTATTATTTTGCTTCTTTTATCTAAAAATCATATTGTGCCATGCATACATTTTTATTTTAAAAGCAAAAAAAATATTAAAAAAAATATTTATGCATGTATTATTTTGCTTTTTTTAATCTAAAAGTCATATTGTGCCATGCATAAAAATGTGTTATTTGAAATGCAATACAAATTGTCTTTAAACTATTTATTTATGCACGTATTATTTTGCTTCTTTTATTCTAAATTGTATTTTGTCATGTATAAAAAGTGATTTTAAATGTGTTATTTTTTTTAAAAATGCATTATGCATGTATTACTTTGCTTCTTTAATATAAAAATCATATATTGCCATGTAGATCAATGTAAAAATCACAAACATTTCATTAGAAATGTGAAAGAATGATTTCAGTGTGGCAGTATGTGTTTTAAAAGTTCACTTGAACTTTTTCTGACCTGAAGCTCAGAAGACACTTGCTCTAGATGAGACGTGATCTTCCACATCAGGTCGTTGTAGAGCAGCTCTGAGTGCTGTTGGCACACGCACTTATACACGTGACTGGAAGAGGAGAAAGCAGAAATATGCATTAACTAGAAAACAAACCCGAGCGGAATGTTTGATTTTTGATTCCTTTAAAGGGTTAGTTCACCCAAAAATTAAAACTATGTCAGTAATTACTCTCCCTCATATTGTTCCAACCATAGATATACATAATAAAGGCTAGATGTCTTACGGCGGAGTCTATAACGGCGGCCATCTTGTCACAGGCAAGCTTTCTGGCGGGCTCTGTGGTTCCTGATGTACAAATACTCTTATCTCGCTGAAATCTTGACGGATTTACAAACGGTTTGGTTTCTTACAAACGTTATTAACGTGGCTATAATTCTGGATACATGTTGAAATATATAATATTATAATTATTCATAAGTATGCAGTGTCATAACTACATCTCTGACGTTTATAACAAACCAACCCGTTTGAAAATCGGTTGAAAATTGAGCGAGTTATGGTCATTTAAAAAGCACATGCACCATTAAAACACAATGTTACGAGTGAGCGAGCTGACTGTGACAAGATGGCCGCCAGGTGCGGACGCCGACCTCCATTGGCCAGCAGCGCGGATGAGACATCTAGCCTTTATTATGTATATCTATGGTTCCAACCCAGTAAGACTTTCCTTCAACTTCGGAACACAAATGAAGATATTTTGGATTAAATCTGTAATTGAAACTTGCCGGTCCAGAAAGTTAGTAAAGACAATGTTTAAAATAGTCCGAGTAACGACAGCGGCTCAACCTTAAGATTATCAAGCGACCAGAATACTTTTTGTGCGACTTTATTCAACTCTTGATGTTCTTCTGTGTGTGTCTCTGAGTGAGTTCACGTAGTGTAACAGCGCAGCGCTTCTGGGTTGTACGTCAGAACGGAGGCTCGCTATTGGCCGACGCTGGTCATGTGTGTGATGCTGGCCAATAGTGAGCCTACAGCAAGTTTCAATTACAACAGAAGCCTATGGAGGAGTGAAGGCTGATTTATACTTCTGCGTCGGGTGTACGGCGAATGGTACACGTCTATGCGTATGCTACGCCGTACCTACTGCACGCACCCGACGCAGAAGTATAAATTGGCCTTAAGACAGCTCTCAGATTTAATCATAAATATCTTCATTTGTGTTCTGAAGATGAAGGAAAGTCTGACGGGGTTGAACAACATGAGGGAGAGTCATTACTGCCAGAGTTTATATTTCCGGTGAACTAACCCTTACCTGGAAGCAGCGCTCACCTGTAGATCTGCTCGTATGAGATGGAGATGTGCTCCAGTGGGCTTTGAGTGAGCAGATGCTCGATGGCGCGCTCTAGTTTTGGCCAGTAAACGGTCCTGTAATCTTCTGCTGTCATCGCGTTCAGGACTACACACACACACACACACACACACACACACACACACACACACACACACACACGAACATCAGGGTCAAACCAACAGGAGCAACTCAAACACATTATTTGGCTTTTAATAAACTACTCTTCTCTACCTCACACAAATATAAGTATTCGACAGTACCGACCCATGGTGCTTAAATAATACCGTATTATCATGAGGTAATACTATAGTAATACTTGTGATGCCATGTTTGTGGACATAACAATATTTTTTTAGAGATGGAAACAAAGCAATAACATGATTTAATTTTTTTAAATAATAATAATCCAAAAAAATTATATATATATATATATATATATATATATATATATATATTAAGCTTTTAATTTGTAATTGTTTGACGAATCAATTCTATAATCATTTTAAGATTTTTTTATTATTTGATGAACAGATTATATATATATATATATATATATATATATATTAGGGCTGTCAAAAGATTAATCATGATTAATCGCATCCAAAATAAAAGTCTGTGTTTACATAATATACGTGTGTGTACTGTGTATAATTATTTATATATATAAATACACACACACTCATGTATATATTTAAGGAATAATTGCATTTAATTACTGTATATACATTTATATAATTTATATAAATATTTTATATATAAATATAACCAATTTTTCTTAAATATATACATGATTGTGTGTGTTTTTATATATATAAATAATTATACACAGTACACACACGTATATTATGTAAACACAAACTTTTATTTTGGATGCGATTAATCTTTTGACAGCCCTAATATATATATATATATATATATATATATAAGATTATTTTATGATTTTACTTTTAATTATTTGATGAATTATATATACAATATACTTAGAATATATTGTATTTATGGCTGACGTTACGGGTTTTGGACATGTTCTTGGCAGTACCTTGAAATAAACACCTTGCAACATAAATGTGAGTCACGTTACCATGGTATTTATATCAAAGTACCATGGTGTTGCCATCAGACACACCACAGCACACGGTGTCGAGACTCGGTGTAACTCACGGAACTTGGAGGCCGCGGAGTTCAGGAGCAGCGCCGAGCCGTGAGTCGCAGAAGTGCCCGAACTATCGGACTCACTACCGGAGTCATCATCCACACACACCTGCGCAGGTGAACACACACTCACACACACTCCCTCAGCGCCACAGTTATGATTATCATCCTCAATCCCCTCCAGCGGCTCCTCCTCCATCTCCTCCATCACTGACACGACTCTAACCGTCCATGTCAGATCTCCTTCAGCTGATCGACGATACGCATATTCACCACTTCAGTTTCACTCCTGTTTGTTTTGTTGTCAATCCGAAGCGAGATGCGACATGGACTTCCGTTAAACGGCGGATGCGTCAAAACAACAGTTCGCGTGTCAAAATAAGAGTCCGGCGCGGTCGATAGATTTTTTCTTTTTAATTAATTTATTTGTATTTAAAAATGTAAGGAGCTATTGATTGATTGGGTAGCATAATACCACAGTAAAAAATATTCAAACATAAACATTTGACATATTGTCCTCTCTACTACCATTCTTCTGACTTTAAAGTTTAATTTAATAGATTATATACATGATTCGTTATACCGCCATTATCAAACGTAGGTGGCCTTAAGATATTTATAAACATTCAACTTGCGTGATATTTTATTTATTTTACCTGGAACATAAATATATAAAATCGGTAATATTTAATGTAAATTATATATTTAAATAGGTGGTTTTCTGCCAAAACAAGGCTGCAAAGTCAGTTATTCGATCAATTGTTTGTTTGTTTATTTATATTTAATAAATATAATTTTTATAACTAATTCATTATAACTATTTATTTAATTATTGTTATTATTTACCTAGTAAACTACACTCAATTATTGCTAGTTGCCTCCAAGTTCTTAACCACTTGAATCAAAATGTTATTATGCATTAATAAACTACATAGAGATAATAACATGCATAAAAATATGGTGTTTTACTGCAGTTAATGTATAATACACTGCATATTTAAAAAAATAATAGTTCAGGAATGCAACTATGGTCAAGCCTACATGTCAATCTCATCTTGCAGATACTTTTTAATATTTTAAAAATAATTCTCTAGTATTCTTAATGAAAACTTACATGCATCATGTACAGTATTTCACAAGCAAGAGTAAAAAGTCTGTACAAATTTAGTTTGACAATTTCGTTTTTTGCAGAATTGCCAATCTGCATTTATGTAAACAAAATCCGTGACATGAAAATAGTCTCTTTTTTTTTACATTAAAGAAGCGAGAATAATAAAATACAACAAAACTGCATCAATGAATCATGATATTATAACTTCATAAAGGTTTGAATGCCCAGTTATCGAGAGCAAGGGCACTTTAGTCAGTCAGTTTTTGAGGACAGGAACTCCAAGAGTAGTGAAAGCATGTAAATAATTTATTTCTATACGTTTAGGAACTGAAAACTAATGGCAAACATCTGTTAAACTTTACTGTGTATAAAAGTCTTCAAGCTAATGCCTGGAAATGCCACATGAACAGTGCGTAGATCCAACAAGGAACTTGTAAATTCAGTGAAAAAGAAAGCAAACTATACAGATAAAGTGATCTTTGGTTTGAAAATCATTCCCTTTTTTTTTTTTTTTATCCCAAACAATTACATGGCAAGTTCAACTCAACTGTGTTCTCAGCAACCGGAACCAAAACGTATATTTTACATCTTAAAAAAAAATGCAAAAATACAAACAAAATAAGGTTTTATAAGCCAAACGAGAGATGTCGCATGCATTAGAAGACATAAACAGGAGGGAGGGAAATACAAAAATATATAAAAGAGAGTCCAGCTGGTGTTTTAGAGGTGGTGTGTGTTTGCTGTGCAGTCTGTCTGAAGGCGTGTGTGTTCACGGTCTTGTACTGTCTCTGTGTCTCTCTCGTTCTCCGGTGACGCCTCTTCCTCCTCCTCCTCTTCCTCCTCGCTGTATTCGTTGTCGAAGGCGTTGGCGCTGAAGCGAGAGCCGTCGCTGTCGCAGGAACTGGACGTCTCGTCTTCTGAACTGGAGTAAACTTCGGCCCCGTGGAAAATGTAGCGGTTCGGCGCTTGGAATAAATACTGCGACGCTGCAAAACAGAAACAGAACCAGAACCAGAACCGATTACATCATGTGTGCAATGAGCTTTAAAAAAAACCTAAACTCAAACTTTACAAGAATATATGATATCTGATTGCTTTGGTTTTAAGCATCTTTTACATGAACAATTACTTTATGATAGATGAAAAATCACAGTAATGTGATCCATCCATCCATATTTCATTATTCATAAATCATCCATCCATATATCATTATTCATATATCATCCATCCATATATCATCCATCCATATATCATCCATCCATATATCATTATTCATATATCATCCATCCATATATCATTATTCATATATCATCCATCCATATATCATTATTCATATATCATCCATCCATATATCATTATTCATATATCATCCATCCATATATCATTATTCATATATCATCCATCCATATATCATTATTCATATATCATCCATCCATATATCATCCATCCATATATCATCCATCCATATATCATCCATCCATATATCATTATTCATATATCATCCATCCATATATCATCCATCCATATATCATCCATCCATATATCATCCATCCATATATCATTATTCATATATCATCCATCCATATATCATCCATCCATATATCATTATTCATATATCATCCATCCATATATCATTATTCATATATCATCCATCCATATATCATCCATCCATATATCATTATTCATATATCATTATTCATATATCATTATTCATATATCATCCATCCATATATCATCCATCCATATATCATTATTCATATATCATCCATCCATATATCATTATTCATATATCATCCATCCATATATCATTATTCATATATCATCCATCCATATATCATTATTCATATATCATCCATCCATATATCATTATTCATATATCATCCATCCATATTTCCAAATATCCATATATCCATCCATATATCATCATTCATATATCATCCATCCATATATCATTATTCATATATCATCCATCCATCCATCTTCTTCCGCTTATCCGGGGCCGGGTCGCGGGGGCAGCAGTCTAAGCAGAGATGCCCAGACTTCCCTCTCCCTAAACACTTCCTCCAGCTCTTCCGGGGGGACACCGAGGCGTTCCCAGGTCAGCCGAGAGACATAGTCTCTCCAGCGTGTCCTAGGTCTTCCCCGGGGTCTCCTCCCAGTGGGACGCGCCCGGAACACCTTCCGGGAAGGCGTCCAGGAGGCATCCGGAGCCGATGCCCGAGCCACCTCAGCTGACGCCTCTCGATGTGGAGGAGCAGCGGCTCTACTCTGAGCTCCTCCCGAGTGACCGAGCTCCTCACCCGATCTCTAAGGGATCGCCCAGCCACCCTGCGGAGAAAGCTCATTCCGGCCGCCTGTATCCGGGATCTTGTCCTTTCGGTCATGACCCAAAGCTCATGACCATAGGTGAGAGTAGGAACGTAGATTGACCGGTAAATCGAGAGCTGAGCCGCTCACCACGACAGACCGGTACATGGACCGCATTACTGCACCGATCCGTCTGTCAATCTCCCGTTCCATCCTTCCCTCACTCGTGAACAAAACCCCAAGATACTTGAACTCCTCCACTTGAGGCAGGAACTCTCCACCAACCTGAAGTAGGCAAGCCACCTTTTTCCGACTGAGGACCATGGCCTCGGATTTGGAGGCGCTGATTCTCATCCCAGCCGCTTCACACTCGGCTGCAAACCGTCCCAGTGCATGCTGAAGGTCCTGGTCTGATGGGGCCAACACGACAACATCATCCGCAAAGAGCAGAGACGAAATCGTGTTGTTCCCCAAACCAGACCCCTTCCCATACGGCCGCAGGTCAGATGAAACGACCACAAAGTCGATCATCGACCTACGGCCTAGGGTGTCCTGGTGCCACGTGTACTGATGGACACCCTTATGCTTGAACATGGTGTTCGTTATGGACAAACCTGTAACTAGCACAGAAGTCCAATAACTGAACACCGCTCGGGTTCAGATCAGGGGGGCCGTTCATCCCAATCACGCTCCTCCAGGTAACACTGTCGTTGCCCACGTGGGCGTTGAAGTCCCCCAGTAGAACGACGGAGTCTCCAGTCGGAGCACTTTCCAGCACCCCTCCCAGAGACCCCAAGAAGGCCGGGTACTCTGCACTGCCGTTTGGCCCGTAGGCACACACAACAGTGAGACCTATCCCCGACCCGTAGGCGCAGGGAAACGACCCTCTCGTTCACCGGGGTAAACTCCAACACATGGCGGCTGAGTTGGGGGGCTATGAGCAAACCCACACCAGCCCGCCCTTACGGCCCCTCCTGCAGGTGGTGAGCCCATGGGAAGGCGGCCCCACGTCGCTCCTTCGGGCTGAGCCCGGCCGGACCCCATGGGGGGAGGCCCGGCCACCAGGCGCTCGCATACGAGCCCCAACCCCGGGCCATACCGGGCGACGTCACGGTCCTCGATTTTATTTTCTTCATAAAGGTTTTTTTTTAACTACTCTTAGTCTGACCCGTCGCCTAGGACCTGTTTGCCTTGGGAGACCCTACCAGGGGCATATAGCCCCGGACAACATAGCTCTTAGGGTCATTCGGGTACTCAAACCCCTCCACCACGTTAAGGTGGCAGTTCAAGGGGATCATCTATCCATATATATCATTATTCATATATCATCCATCCATATATCATTATTCATATATCATCCATCCATATATCATTATTCATATATCATCCATCCATATATCATTATTCATATATCATTATTCATACATGTCCATCCACCCTTAAATTAAATATTTATAAAAAATAATATAATAAACAAATCTATCTACCCATCCATCCTTCTGTATAAACATAAATGAAAAAAAAAAAGTTATATATATATATATATATATATAATATAAACAATATAAATACAAAACATACAAAAATAATATGATAAATTATATTTATAATAAAAAACAATATCTTTGTTAATATCTCAGTATACACATTAAAAATATACTGTATAAAATAAAAATAATATAATATTAATATAAATCTAATAAATAAAACAATAAAATAACATTTATAATAAAAACTAATTTATATAAATGTATCTCACTCACTCTAGAATTAAAATTATATAGAAAATCAAATATTTTTTGATAAAAGTTTTTAAAGACTTTTTTTGTTTAATTTGCACCAATAAATCGTTCATAATAGCAGGAACATTTAGAAAATGTACAATTTTATTAGATTTTTTTACCTCCAAGTCGTACAAAAATAATATAAAAACGATGTTTATAATAAAACGCATAATCTAAATCTAATAAACAAAAAAATAATATGATAAATAAAATGTATAATAAAAACAATGATATATTTGTATATACATTAAAAATACACTGTATACAATAAAAATAATATAATATTCATATAATAAATACATAATATAAATCTAATAAATAAAAAAAATGATATAATATTAATATAATAAATACATAATATAAATCTAATAAATAAATAAATATTATAACATTTATAATAAAAACAAATTTATATAAACGTATCTCTGACTCTCTAGAGTTAAAATTATATAGTAAAATATATTGTTTTTTAATAAAAAAAAATTAAAGACTTTTTTTTGTGTAATTTGCACCAATAAATCGTTCATAATACCAGGAACATTTAAAAAATGTACAATTTTATTAGATTTTTTACCTCCAAGTCATACAAAAATGATATAAAAACAATGTTTATAATAAAAAGCATAATCTAAATCTAATAAACAAAAAAATAATATGATAAATAAAATGTATAATAAAAAAAATGATATATTTGTATATACATAAAAAATATACTGTATACAATAAAAAAATATTAATATAAAGAATACAAAAATTATATAAAAACTGTTTATAATAAAAAGCACAATATAAATCTAATAAAAAAAATAATAATATCACATTTATAATTAAAATAAATGAACACTCTAGAGTTAAAATTATATAGTAAATAAAAATGTGAATTTTTTGGTGAAAAGGTGTAATTTGCACCAATTAATTGTTCATAATAGCAGGAACATTTAAAAAAATGTATAATTATTATATATATTTTTTTACCTCCGAGCCGTTTGCTGATTGGACTCTGGCAGATCCGGCTCCTCCAGCAGCGTCTCCGCACTTCGACACGCTGGCGATCGTCTGTGTCTTCGATCTGCGAGTCGTCAGTGGCGTCCAGTGCTTCTGCTTTCCTAGCGGGACTCGCCGGCTTTGGAGAACAAGCTTTCGGGTTGGAGTCCAACTCGTCCGGCTCAGTGTCCGGTAACGGCTCTGGACGAGGGCTTGTTCGTCCGGCTCCGGGAGAAGATGCACTTTCAGGGGATTTTTTAGGAGACAGTGGATTCTGACAATCAGTGTGTGTGACGGGCTGAGCGTGATCGGTGTGTGTGTCGGGCTCAGCGGGGTCGGTATCTGAGGACGTGCTCTCGGCGTGTAACGCGGCGGCTGGTTTCTCTGTGATCTCGCTCAGGCGTGACGAGTCGTAGCACAGATGCTCAAAGTCGGCACCCAGACGATGGCAGAGTTCGTTCACAATCACGTCACAGTCTCCGAGAAGCTCCACGTCGAAGTTCAGGTGCGGCAGCGGCTCGCGGTTTATCAGGACTTGAGGCACGTCATGAGGTATAGAGCCTGCGGAGAGACACGGATTTAGAAAACAAACATTTAGTTTCATGAAAGGGAAAATCATGCTAGTACTATGGCATTACCATCAGGGTTTGAAATGAAAAAATCAACCGTGGCGAGTAACGCTGTCAAATCACGAGCCAATTCGCAGAATCAACGGGAGTTCCCACGGGACTTTAGCGCGAGACTACAGCTAGCCGTCTAAAACACTATTTAGGTGAATTTAAACAATGGCTAAGTTGCTAAACGCATCTTGTTGTCATGTAAGGACCCTGTTCATGTTGGACAGACCTTTTAATTGCATGTTGTGTATGTTAAGAGGCACAAAAACACTCTTTATGAATATGCCCCATAACTGCCGTTAGCTGAGTGTAGCTCTGGGCATTAGCGGTAGCAGCTCCGTCTTGCAAACACCAATCCGGTTCGGGTTTTCTTCTATAGACAGAACTCGCAAAGGTATAACGATTAAGATTAACTTAAAAAGTTCTCCTTTAACACATGCCGATCTCTAGTATGGTGACGGGTGTGTGAGGATGTGCGGATACACTGGTCAGTCACACTGTTCCTAGGATTACAAAACTCAGTGAGTTTTATCACTGAGTTGCCATGCAAATAAATTTTTACAGACGTCCACATGAGAAACAATCACCGTCCGAGTAGGGCTAAAGAGAATGAAAGAAAAACAAGAGATGGACCGTACTGGGTATAAGAGCCACTGGCCGCACTTTCAGCGAGGAGCCGATCACAATGAGAAGGTCCACCTCATCTTTGTCCTGCTTCATGGCTCTGTGGAAAAATTCTGGAAGATTCTCGCCGAAGAACACAATGTCTGGTTTCATGATGGCATACGGGATATCTGACGGACACCTCGGACAGTGAGGGACAACCTGCCACAGAACAACACGGTTTAAAGTGCATTCTACAATATTCCCTTGCATGCAGGGTGTACCGTATTTTCCGGACTATAAGTCGCACTTTTTTTTTCATAGTTTGGCTGGTCCTGCGACTTATACTCAGGTGCGACTTGTATATCAAAATTAATTCATACTGACTGAGATGAACCAAGAGAAAACATTACTGTCTACAGCCGCGAGAGGGCGCTCTAGTTAGCGGAGTTGTTCAGAAGCGACACCGAGGAAGAACTCAATGGATTCAGTGTTGAGGAGTGAGATCGGGAGCTTGGTGAACTTGCTGACCGGTAACTTGGACTCGCTGGCTAATGTTAGTTTAGCCTATTCAGCCTCCCAGGTATATGTTCTTTATGCTATAGTGTCGCTGAATAACTGTTAATGTGTTACGCTAACACACCGGACACCTTCAGCTGTTGTTCTGTGTGCTGTTGTGGAGCTGAATAACCTTTCCAGATTAAATGTCTGTTCTTGGTCTTGGATTTTGTGAAATACATTTCTAAATAAATGCGACTTATAGTCCAGTGCGACTTATATATGTTTTTTTCCTCTTCATGACGCATTTTTTGACTGATGCGACTTATAGTCCAGAAAATACGGAACCAGAGCTGTTCATGAATGTAAAAGGTCTGCAAAGTGCACAACAAATAAAGTTATTGTCTCATAAAAGAAAGAAGCGATTGTTAAGTGCCGAAATGAGTCGTTAATAATTCCAGTCTCACTTCCTGTTACATTCAAACCAAAAATTATTTGGACACCAGATCATATTTTTTATATTTGTTTACTAGTGTATGCAGGACACTATAGTTCATTTACGTAAGTGAGGAGAGCAAAATAAAGTAAACTCTGACATATTATACCCAAATATTCTTCATACAGTGACTACCAGTAAAAATTATACAAATTTGGGACCAAAAATGATTCGGACACTTTGAGCTGATCATGTTCTGCTGAAGTGTTTTGTCTTTAATTGCTAATGCTCTTTTTACACACACACTGAACACAATGAAGCATTGCTTGGTCACTGGTTGAGCTAAACTGGTATTATCTAATTGTGTAGTTAAATTTAACAGCTGACAGATATTCAACATAACTCATGTGTGAGACAGTCTAACAGAAGGACGGACAAAACATGTGAAATATCACCTGAGTTCTGCTCATATTTTATCACCATTTTCTAAACTATAGCGAATAAACTGATAATGTGAGAAATGTTGAAGGTGTCTGAATAAATTGTGGTTTGACTGTACGTAACAATGTGACAAATTTGCATAATGCCAAATTGATACGGAAAAAACGATGCCATCGCTACTGTTCGTATCGCTGTGTATCAAGTGCTGACCCAGACCTTAAATTCAGATATGCTAACGAGCGTTTGGTTTCCGACATGAGACTGGGCCATCTGACCAATCAGAGCAGAGCAGCTCTCGAAGAGGAGGGGCTTAGAGAGACTGAATCTTTGAATGAACCGTTTCAGACTCTTTGAGAAAAGAGCTGATGCTGCGATGTATATTATGAGAAATTAAATTAAATGTTTTTTGACTTATTGTAGGAGCCTTTAAAACAGCAAAATAGAGGCACTTTAAATTTGCACACTCAAATGTACCTGGTTGAATATATCCTCCCTTACGGCCTCACAGTCAACCTTATGTTTGCAGACGAGACAGGAAGCAGTCGCAAAAGAACCTAAAACAAACAGTAAAAGACAAAAGATAAATAAATAGACTAGATAAGGATGTGTAAGGGATTATGACAGCAGATTTACCATGACACTGAATGATCTTCTGGATCCCGGCGACCTGCTCGAGTGTGTCGATGTTCTGAGTGTAGTTCCTCAGTAACCGGCCCTTCTTATCCAGCATTGATATGAACCGGTGACATGGAGACGGCTGGAACTGTCCTGGGTAGATTTCCTACAGGATAATGAAACGGGGAATATTGTTATTTATCTTCATGGCAAGACGACACAGGGGAATAATAGGGTAGATGTCACTATGCTTCCACAGGTGATTAAATCACAGTAGTAGGGCCCTATGAAATCCGGTTTATATTTTCCAAAATTCTGTTTTATTTTTTTCATTTTGTGTTTTATTTTTTCTGGATTCTGTATAAAAAAAAATTGCACTCCATTTTAATGGTTAAGTAAAATGTTAGTAACCAAAAAGCATATCTAACTAATTGAAATCACGAAACGTATACAATTTAACAACAATTTAGTAAAAGTTAAACAAAAATTACATGTTTAGGGCCCTATGAAATCTGTTTTATTTTTTTTTTAAATTCCGTTTTTACCATTTTAGTTTTTCTGGATTTGGTTCTTTTTCCGTTTAAATTTTTTTGCACTCAATTTTAATGGTTAAATAAAATTGTAGTTATCAAAAAGCATGTCTAACTAATTGAAATCATGAAACTTATACAATTGAACAACAATTTATTAAAAGTTTAACAAAAATTATGTTTAGGGCCTTATGAAATAAAATTCCAAATTCTGTGTTTTTCCGTTTTAAGTTTTCTGGATTCCATTTTAATGGTTTAATACAATTTTAATAATAATTTCTAATCAACTGAACTCATAAAAACAACACTTTATATATATATATATAAAAAATCTATTTCCGTGAAATTGATTTAAAAAATCTTGGCAATCAAATTATGGCATAAAACATACATTTAATTTATCTTTTAATTATATAAAATAAAACACATTTTTGTCAAACAAAGCGCTTTAATGTTAAAATTAATAATTAATTAAAACATAAAAGAAATGTATTATTCCTTAAAAAAGAAAGTTTTATTAACAATTTATTATAATTATGTGTTACTATTATTATTACACTGAGATGTAGTTAAATTCTACTGTACAGTAACATATTTCTGTCACGATTTCTTCAAGTTTTGTTCTTGAAGATCCGCCACATTTATTTTGACGGGTTGCAGTAAAGTGGATTGAACTGGAATCCACGATTCTGTTATGTTTTCTTTGGCTTTTAATACTCATTGATTTAGATACGATTATTATTATTTTATTTTATTTTTCTTATGTCTTTCTTTACTAGTTGTAATATTTTTATATTTATATTGAATTGTTTAATTTTCTGTTCTGTACAGCACTTTGGTCAGCCTTGGCTCTTTTAAATATGCTTTATAAATAAATATTGTATTGTATGTTTAAAAATGTAAACGAGGCATTGTGTAATTAAATATGCACTCAATTGCATACATTTCCAGAATGGAAATCTGAACACTGGACAAAGGCAGGTTCAAAATTCAAGTTGACATATTAGAAATATGTGCAACAGATTATAGATAAAAATAGATTAAATGTGTATTTTGGATGTTTTCTTTCCACTAGTCTGAAAGAAGAGATATTATGGAAGCAAAATAGACAATCTATACCTTTGAATGATTTTTTTATTTTATTTTTTGTGCCTGTAGTGTCTTGCCTTATTTGAAATGCATGTTTTCCATTCTTGGCAAAAATGCAAATGAGAACACAGCGCATCAAACCTTGGCAAATTTGAAAAAAGGCCTGGGATCTCTTCTAAAGTAGTCTATGTCAAACATGGCTTGAGGATCAGGAAGATCAGGGAAATCCACAGCGAGTCTAGCGTATATTCCATCTCGAGAGCGGAAGTCAGGAATCCCGCAAGAAACGGACACCTGTGAACACAAGAGGAACAATATTCAATATATTCCAATACAGAAAAGCCTTTCAGAGTAAAAAACAAAACAAACAACACACCCCAGCGCCGGTGAGCACGAGAACCTTCTTCCTCTCGTTCAGGAGGCGGACGACGTCCTCTAATGTGTTGATGTCTTTGTGTTTTTTCCTCTTTGGCGGTTCTGAGATGTTGATGATGATCTGCCACAGCGTCATGTCATCCAGATCCGGTGGAAGGTCCGTTTCGGGAAGCAAATCTTTCAAAATGGCCCTCGGGTCAGTTCCTCTCATGATGTGCTGCTGAATGAACCGATACGATCCTGAAAGAAAACCATGCTTTCATTTCATTCACAAAACACTCAATTATACAGCAAATTAATGTGCAATTTGCACAATAAAATACAGGTGAAACTCGAAAAATTTGAATATGGTGCAAAAGTTCAGTAATTCAACTTAACCCCTTATATTGGCCCACAGTCATTACATATTTAAAACAGTAATATCCTATACTAAACCTAAACTAATCTTGACAAACTATATATAATTTGAAAGCTTACAATCTCTAGTTTTCATATTTGGTGACTGATTTTCAAAATAAGTTACAGAGAAGCTGTAATTCATCAATTTGCAACTAGAATATGTTCATACTCCTAAGGCGTGTTCAGACCTTTATTTTTAAATAGTGATGAACATGAAAAATCATGAAAGAATGTTAGAAACCTCAGTTTGTGTTCATGCCAAGAGTTCAAAAGATAGCATCCATTCAATTCTTTTAGAAAAAAAGGTCTGAAAAATGTTTCAATATAAATAAAATAAAATAATAATTCCAAAAGCATCTTGAATTACAACAATTTTAAGTTCGGAATGTGCATTTTCATGTCTATTAAAAAAAGGGGGTGCCGCTTAAGGGGATAAAAGATGAAACTAATATATTATATAGACTCATTACATGAGTGAAATATTTCAAGCCTTTATTTGTTATAATTTTGATGATTATGGCTTACAGCTTATGAAAACCCCAAATTCAAAATTAGAATATTATAAAAAGGTTTTCATAATCTGTAAGCCATAATCATCAAAATTATAACAAATAAAGGCTTGAAATATTTCACTCATGTAATGAGTCTATATAATATATTAGTTTCACCTTTTAAGTTGAATTACTGAAATATATGAACTTTTGCACCATATTCAAATTTTTCCAGTTTCACCTGTGTGTATAATTGTGCACTTTAATCTTCTTCAGTGTCTTGATTTAGAATAAACTTTCTTTATTTTCATCTTGCAAAACGCTTCAGGCACTCCGTAAACGAATGGATGAACAGAACTAAACTCACCAATCTGCGGTTGAGGCGTCCAATCACTGGAGCTGGCGTGAGAAGAGCAGTCGTCGTCATCATGAAGAAGATCAGGTGACGTCGTGAACCCGTTCGGATAGGCAGCTTCGTCTATTAACACTGTGTGCAAACCACACAATCATCTCTAATTATATGAGGAATAACAGCAGCAAAGGCAGTGGAACACAACTATGTGCATTTCTTTGACTTATAATAATAGTTTTGCTCAAATTTAATCAGAACTACTCTATGCATAAATAATTTTACTTCATTTATGTATTTAAACAAATACGCATATGGTAATGCAATATTATGAGTAATATATAAACATGAAAATATGATCAATCTGTGCAGGAGTTAATTTCATTTATCAGCATGTTGCTTTATGAATCTGAATAATATTTTAGCTGGTTTACTAAACTAATTAGTCCAAAAGAGAAGGTTATATTAAAGTGTCGAAATATATTTTAATAAAATATGTAAATAAATTTTACAAAAAAGCATCAAATATTTTGACATGTCAAACCAGTGACAGATAATTAATATTAACAATAAAATTAACTAACTGAATACTTAAAAAAATTATATATATATATATAATAATTATATATAATAATAACAATAAGATATTGATATATATCAATTATATAAAATAGAATAAATATTATCTACTAATTATTGAAATTATATAAATAATTAAATATAATATGTTTTATTATATTTAATTAGTGAATAGTTAATTAAAACAATAAAATGATATCGATTAAGTATTGAGATTATATAAATATAATAATAATTACAATTATATTGAATTATTAAATAATAAATAATAATACAATAAAATATTAAATTAATAAACAATGAAATCATATAAAATTTAATCAATAATAACAATAAAATAATATCTAATAATGAATTAACTTATATAAACAACTAAACATAGTTATACAGTTAATAGTTAGTTAGTTAATAATAGTTATAATAACAATAATCACTTAAGTTGCCATTACATTAAATAATCATTCAATAAAAACGTAAAAATAGGGTAAAACTGTGTGAACATGCAGTAAACTGTCTCTTATCTTATCAGGAGAGATTAAAATTTTTTTTTTAAATAACCAATAAATGGAATAACTGTATAAAGAATGTAACGGTGTTGTACCGGAGAGCTCGGGTTCTGGTTCGGCGGTGAGCCCGGGTTCAGAGCGCTTGTTGTTGTTGTTGTTGAGTGAGGCCTGCCGGGACTCGTCCATCAGCGCCGGTTCCGCCTCCACCGGCTCGGTTCCGCCAGCATCGCTGTGTTCCGAATCACCGGGCGGGTCCCGGAGCCTCGGTCTCTTCAGAACCGGCTCGTCCAGCTCAGCGGCGTCGGCGGGTTCGGCCCGTTTAGTTTCGCCGTCCGCCATCTTCGCCAGGGAGTGGGTGAGTGGAGGAGGGGCGCGAGCGAGCGAGAGGCCCTTCCGGTAATGATGTGACGTGACGTCACGAGCCGATGGACCGTAGCGCCGCTAGTGCGCGACGCTGCGCGCGTCCGTACAGACTACAGAGCACGTGAAATGTAATTTATTCTGTTATAATTTGCTTTTCAATTTTTTTGTTTAACATAGATATTATGTTAATGCCTGTTTGTTATGTGAAATTATTTAATAAAGTTAAAAAAAGACTACAGAGCACGTGACTGCCCCGCAGTAAAAAACGGTTCAGTTTAAAGTAGTTTATTGACATAATTAAGTTTACATTATTTCAACCCCATTATTGCAAACATTCCATGGTATTATTGAAGCGGAACATGTCCAAATACCCTTTTTGTTACTTTTAGTGCAATTCAATCAACATCTCTGTGAATAACATCAACATCTCTGTGAATAATTTTTAAGATACTTATATAAAGTCTGTATGGATAAAAAGTAATTTTGTTGATCTAAATCCGAAGTTTGGTAATTTAGTGTGAGTCATAGCGTTTGTGTCACGAAGGCCATTTAAACATTTAAAAGCCCTGCTACCGTAAAGTTCCAAATACTTGCGCGCATGCGCGCTCAATCGAGTGCCACAGGCTGCGCGAGGGACACGTTTACGCGGGATTACGGTAATGTGTGTTGTGGTCGTGCAGGAGACATGGCGGCGATACTGAACTACAGAACGGAGGATTTGGAGGATTATTATGGGCTGCTCGGCTGCGATGAACTGTCAACGGTAAACACACAAGTTACAAGAACTTATGATAGTTATTTTAGGGTTTGTGTTTTTATTATTTCTGCTAGTTTATGACGGCATCTTAAAGGACAACGAATATTATTTTAATCGCAACTGCAACATATACATATCGGGTGTTATTAATCTGTCGTAAGCCATGTGAAAAGATTTGGTGATTGCATTAATGTGCATGTGGCAGAATGAGATTGTACACATCTGATGATTAATAACAGCCTGTTGTTGCTTGTGTGTCAGAGACTGTGACATCATCAGTCATTATAATAGTTGATTAAATAGCTGGAAAATGCACAGACATTAAATATTTTTTACAGAATCATATGCTAGTAATAAACAATATGCATTTCTCTCACAGCCTGAACAGATTGTCAATGAGTTTAAAGTGAGAGCCCTGGCCTGCCATCCTGACAAACATCCAGACAACCCGAAAGCAGGTACACTAAAAACATATTGTGCAAATGTCATTATCTTTCATAGAGAGAAAAAATAACACTCTGGTTATGATTATATTCATGCATCCTGCTCTATGTTCACAAATTGATAATCTCTCTCTCTATATAACACACACACACACACGCAAACACACACACACACGCACACACACACACACACACGCACACACAAATACACACAGACGCGCACACACACACATGCACACACATACACCCACGCAAACACACACACACGCAAACACACACACACACACACACACACACACACTCTCTCTCTTTAACACACACAAACACACACACACTCACCCTCTTTAACACACACACACACACACACACACTCTCACACTCACTCTCTTTTTGACACACACACACACACACTCTTTAACACACACACACACACAAACACACACTCTCTCTCTCACACACTGACTTTCTCTTTAACACACACACACACACTCACTCTCTTTAACACACACACACACTCACACTCACTCTCTCTTTAACTCACACACACACACACACAAATACACACAGACGCGCACACACACCCACACGCACACACATACACCCACGCAAACACACACACACGCAAACACACACACTCTCTCTCTCTCTCTCTCTCTCACACTCACTCTCTTTTTAACAC
>JARPMJ010001656.1:0-12500 GCA_033366665.1 Phoxinus dragarum | reverse complement strand
CCAATCACCTGTGTCAATCATTTTAGTGACTTTCACGGACACTATTTCACTTACTGCAGCGGGAGCGCGCGCGCACAGAAGACTGAAAGTTTAAAAGTCAAGATGGCAAGTAAACTCCTCCTGAGAGCCTGTCGAGTGACTCTGATGGGGAGACAAAACTTTTTAATGAAAACTCCTCAGCGTGCGATGGCCGGGAAAGGTTAGTGGCATTTAATAATTTATCGTTTCTTTATAGAAATTATGATTCATTTGAATTCGCTCGCGATAAATTGTACTGATATAACTTTTGCACGTGTAATACTAAAGAAACATGCTGTAATTTTCACAGTTTTTTTGAATGAGTGACATTAGAATAGAAACGGACATATGAAATCGCTCGTTAATATCCCGAGAAGATTAAAATATATTGAAAGTAGCGTTAAACACGCTCGACATTTCTTGAAACAATAACGCAGTGACTCGTGTGATTTATAAAGAGAGATTATAATCAAGGTCATTAGTTCTTTATGTTGTGAAGGGCCTTGCTCTGGCCTTTCTTGGCACAAAACTCATGTTCGTGTGCCAGTTATTCTGGATAATGGCGCACAGCAAACTAACTGAGCGTCTCTTTAATTAATCACCCGGTATCTGGCGACACCTAGTGGACAAATTCTGCAATCTCACTCCCAAAACCAAAACAGGTGTAAAGTAAAAATACTGGGGGGGAAATATGTTTATTTAATATATAAACATATAATATATACATTATATTTACAATTAAATAATTAGTTGTACCTTGTGGTGGTACAAATAGCAGTCAAAGCAGAGATTGTTTCTCTCTCCTGGACTATATATTGTATATTAAATCTTACCACCAGTAAGGGTTTTTTTGTTTTCCAGGTATTCCCACGGATGAGGAACAGGCTGCGGGGATGGAGAGACGCATCCTGCAGGCGCTGAAAAAGGGCCAGGTAAAATATAGATGACATTTTTTGTTTGACCGTAAGATTTGGTGAGTGTTTGGGTTTTCAGGATGTTGTTTTTGATCCGTTCTACAGGATCCATACAGCATTTTAAAACCAAAGGAATACGCCGGATCCAAAGATGACCCTCATATTGTTCCAAGCATCAATAACAAACGGCTGGTCGGCTGCATCTGTAAGACGCGCGCACACACACACACACACACACACACATACATACATACATACATACATATACACACAAGCGTGAAACTGGAAAAATTTGAATATTGTGCAAAAGTTCATTTATTTCAGTAATTGAACTTAAAAGGTGAAACTAATATATTATATAGACTCATTACATGCAAAGTGAGATATTTCAAGCCTTTATTTGTCATAATTTTGATGATTATGGCTTACAGCTTATGAAAACCTTTTCACAATATTCTAATTTGGGGTTTGCTGTAAGCCATAATCATCAAAATTATGACAAATAAAGGCTTGAAATATCTCACTTTGCATGTAATAGTTTCTCCTTTTAAGTTGAATTACTGAAATGAACTTTTGCACCATATTCAAATTTTTCAAGTTTCACCTGTATGTATGATATATATATATATATACACACACATACAGTCACAAGCGAACACACACGAAAGCACACACACACGAAAGCACACACACGGAAGCACGCACACACACGGAAGCACACACACGGAAGCACACACACGAAAGGACACACACACATACATGCAAAAATATATATATACACACACATACAGTCACAAGCGAACACACACGAAAGCACACACACACGGAAGCACACACACCACACGAAAGCACACACACACACACGAAAGCACACACACACACGAAAGCACACACACACACGAAAGCACACACACACACGAAAGCGCACACACACGAAAGCGCACACACACAAAAGCGCACACACACAAAAGCGCACACACACAAAAGCGCACACACACAAAAGCGCACACACACAAAAGCGCACACACACAAAAGCGCACACACACAAAAGCGCACACACACGAAAGCGCACACACACGAAAGCGCACACACACGAAAGCGCACACACACGAGAGCGCACACACACGAGAGCGCACACACACGAGAGCGCACACACACGAGAGCGCACACACACGAGAGCGCACACACACGAGAGCGCACACACACGAAAACGCACACACACGAAAACACACACACACGAAAACACACGCACACGAAAACACACACACACGAAAAACACACACACGAACACACACGAAAGCACACACACTTTACTCAGCTGTTGGATTTGATGTAATGTATTAGCTATAAATGAGACGATGCAAAAGTACAATAAGAAATGATTCCTCTGCAAGGAAGGCTTTGCTAATGCGCGCGTGTGTCTCGTGTTGTGCAGGTGAGGAGGACAACACCGCGATCGTCTGGTTCTGGCTTCACGAGGGAACCTCTCAGCGCTGCCCGTCCTGCGGCTCGCACTACCAACTGGTCCATCACGAGCTTCCACACTGATCCGAACACACACACACACACACACCTGCACTTCTGAACCGCAGTGCCTATGCCAAACATGTACAGGACTCAATAATAAAATAAGTTAATACAATAAAAGACTATAATGAGTTTCTGTTGCATTGTAATCTGGAAAAATATGCTAATGATGAACACGTCAAAAATCACAACATCAAAACTAGAAAATATTGTGTTTATTTACAATTTACAAACACAAGAAAAATGTCAGCATTTGTTTCATTGCTTCCACATATTCTTCAAAACACACACACACACACACAATGGCACAGCAACTAGTAGCTCATACACACACACACACACGAGTGTTTTAAGAGTTTTAACTTGAACGTCATGCACCATGAACGAGTGCAATAACCCAACTCACTTATTTTTATTGGTCATTTATTATTATTATTACTCTGAATTATTATATTTTTAAATCACGCAAACTTCTTAACATCTGTTAGACTTTGCATTTCCACTCCAGCATATGAGCGTTATACATTATAACAGTGATGATGATCAGATTTTGGTACTTAAAAACAAAAAATAAGTCTCAAAACAATCTGTGTGTGTGTTTAGTTAAGGCATGTGTCACAAAAGTGGTGTAAGATCCCTTAAAGACACACATTATTTTAACATCATCATAATACTCATCCATTTCAAGTCAATCTGATCGACTTCCTAAACTCACTTTAAAACTCACATGACATTAATAACCCTTGAATCTGATTGGTTTAGCAAGTGAGAAGTCATTTAGAATAAAATCATATTCTATATAATTAAATCAAAAACATAAAAAAACAGGTTTTGTAGTGTTACTGGTAACACTGTACTATAAGGTAATATACGCTAATATTATTAGCATTAGCGCTATTTTTTTTATCTCTACATACACTAAATAATACATTTTTAGCAGTAAATGTAATAGTGTATGATTATGTATGTTAACAGTAGCTAATGCATTTTGAATGGACAATGAAGTGTATTTATAAATATAAATCACTACAGTGAATTTATAAATTAACGAATTCTGTAAATCGCTGTTTATGATTCTAATGTTAACGAACGAATTCTGTAAATGCTGTTGTTTATGATGCTAATGCTAACGTATTGAACCTTATTGTAAAGCGTTACAGGTTAAAAAAGAAAGAAACAAAGAAAGAAAGAAAGAAAAAAGAAGGGCTTACTGAGCGAGTAACAAAATCCTGATATACAAATGCTGTTTAACAGTTACATGTCCCACTGGGATGCTTGCAGATTTGAGAGTCTTTATTTGAGTAACTGATGCATGATAAACCGCACGTGTCTATGCTAACCGCATCTGGTGCTGAAGCGTGTGTACCTGCGCGTCACACCAGGTTGAAAGCCCTGGTCGTGCTCGATGGCCTGCAGCAGTTTGTCTCGCAGCGTGTCTTTAACTCGTGTACTTGGGCAGGTCCAGCATGTTGAAGCATGTGTGCGCGACTGGGAAATACTGCTGTCCTCCCCCCGTGGGCTGGATCACCAGCGCCAGGCTCTTCATGCCCATGATGGGGATCCGGTCGCTGCCCGTCAGGAACACTGGAGGAAGTGTTCAAAATACACACAACTTATTTTTACATATGTGACCCCCTGGACCACAAAACAAAAATATTTTAATATTTATTTTATTCCTAAAATAAACACCAGCAACAAAAAAATATAACGTTATAACACATTTATTCCTCCGCCAAGAAATGTAGTTCCAAAGAGGTTGCTAAGCAACACATGCAACAACAGTTGTGCACATAGATATACATAGCAGTAAATGAAGAGATGTCTTATCAATCACAAGTTCAGTATGGCGTACCACAAGGCTCAGTATTAGGACCGCTGCTGTTCACTCTGTATATGCTACCATTAGGAGAAATCATTAGGAAACATGGAATTAGCTTTCACTGTTATGCCGACGATACTCAGCTGTATATTTCTTCAAAACCTAACGAAACCTACCAATTCACAAAATTAACGGAATGCATAGCTGATATAAAAAATTGGATGACTAGTAATTTCCTACTACTAAATTCAGAAAAAACAGAGATTCTAATTATTGGACAAAAAACTTCCACACGTAATAACCTAGAGTACTGTCTAACACTTGATGGCTGCTCTGTTAAGTCTTCGTCGTCGGTTAGGAACCTGGGTGTGCTCTTTGATACCAATCTTTCATTTGAGAGTCATGTGTCTAGTATCTGTAAAACCGCTTTCTTCCATCTTAAAAATATATCTAAATTACATCATATGCTCTCAATGAATAATGCAGAACAATTAGTTGATGCGTTCATGACCTCAAGGCTAGATTATTGTAATGCTCTACTGGGTGGTTGCCCTGCACGCTTAACAAACAAACTACAGCTGGTCCAAAACACAGCAGCTCGAGTTCTTACCAGAACCAGGAAGTATGACCATATAAGCCCCGTTCTGTCAACACTGCATTGGCTGCCTATTAAACATCGTATACATTTTAAAATATTATTGATTTCTTACAAAGCACTAAATGGTTAGCTCCGCAGTATTTGAGCGAGCTCTTAACGCATTATAGTCCTTCACGTCTACTGCGATCTCAAAATTCCGGCCAGTTAATAATACCTAGAATATCAGAATCGACTGCTGTCTTCCTACCATTGTCCGGGAAGCAGACACACTCTGTCAGTTCAAATCTAGACTAAAAACACATCTCTTCGGCCTAGCATACACATAACACATTATAGACTTATATAATTAGGCTGCATAGTTTAGAACAGCCGGGACCGGGAACACTTCCCTTAAATCCTGATGTACTTGGTACATCATAAGAAGGATGGCGTCTACGCTAATATTAGTCTCTCTGTTTATCCCGAGGTTTACTGCTGTCCACCGGAACCAGGCCGTATCCAGATCTGATGAAGGACCAGCGCCAGGACACGACGACGCCGCTGACCTGAAGTGTCCAACCAGTCTCTCCTCCTCTCCACTCCGACTTCACCCAACCGGAACTGGACAAATACTCTGATTCATTCTGAACTTCTGACCTGTAATGCTCCTGAATCATAATCATACACTGTTCACTCATTGGCCAGAGGAGAACTGGCCCCCGACTGAGCCTGGGTTCTCCCAAGGTTTTTTTTCTCCATTCTGTCTCCTGATGGAGTTTTGGTTCCTTGCCGCTGTTGCCTTGCCTTCTGGCTTGCTTAGTTGGGGACATTTAATATTCAACAATATTATAGATCTGCCTTAAAGGTGGACGATGATGTTATCTTCTAAATTATTTTCATGTTATCACTGTGAAGCTGGTTCGATACAATCTGTATTGTAAAAAAGCGCTATATAAATAAAGGTGACTTGACTTGACTTGACATAATAAAGGCTAGATGTCTCGTCCTCACCTGGCGGCCATCTTGTCACAGTCAGCTCGCTCACTCGTAACATTGTGTTTTAATGGTGCATGTACTTTTTAAATGACCATAACTTGCTAAATTTTCTACCGATTTTCAAATGGGTTGGTTTGTTGGTTAGTCAGAGATGTAGTTATGACACTGCATACTTATCAATAATTATAATATTATATATTTCAACATGTTCAAGCATCCATAGTTATAGCCACGTTAATAACGTTTGCAAGAAACCAAACCGTTTGTAAATCCGTCAAGATTTCAGCGAGATAAGAGGATTTGTACATCAGGAACCACAGAGCCCGCCAGAAAGCTTGCCTGTGACAAGATGGCCGCCGGTGATGCCGTTAGAGACTCCGCCGTAAGACATCTAGCCTTTATTATGTATATCTATGGTTGCGCAGTAATGTAATCCGGTCACAGGTGTGTGTTTGCTGGGTAATTTACAACGGCTTAGAACGCGGCTCAACCAATCAGAATCAAGGACTGGAACTATCCGTTTTATAAGGGCCCTTAGAGACCATCCAGAACAAGATTCAGGATTTCTCTCTCTTTATCACTCCAGAAATCAGAAAATACTGTAATGAATGATCATGTGTGGGACACTGTAAATCTGAACTCAAAGACTTACGCAGGAACTGTTTCTTCTTCTCCAAAGGCAGCTCGTGAAATACTTCCCAGAACATCTTGATGGTGGGGTGATCCGCCCAGTACTCGTTCTTATACTCCGTGCTCTGAGAATCAACACACACACACACACACACACACACACACACACACACACACGGCGCAAAAGTTCATTTATTTCAGTAATTCAACTTAAAAGGTGAAACTAATATATTATATGGACTCATTACATGCAAAGTGAGATATTTCAAGCCTTCATTTGTTATAATTGTGATGATTATGGCTTACAGCTTATGAAAACCCCAAATTCTAAATTAGAATATTGTGAAATTATTACTGAAATAAATTAACTTTTGCACCATATTACAATTTTTCGAGTTTCAGCTGTATCATTATATCATATCCTTGAGTGTTAAGTGGGAAATCTGCATAATTCTCATAAATATAATGCAAAATAATAATAAAAAAAAATCTTATTGTTCTAAAATTCTATTTTTTTTTATATTAACTTTTTTTGTTGACATGCATACAGGTGAAACTGGAAAAATGAGAATATGGTGCAAAAGTTCATATATTTCAGTAATTGAACTTTAAAGGTGAAACTAATATATTATATAGACTCATTACATGCAAAGTGAGATATTTCAAGCCTTTATTTGCTATAATTTTGATGATTATGGTGTACAGCTTATGAAAACTTTTCACAATATTCTAATTTTGAATTTGGGGTTTTCATAAGCTGTAAGCCATAATCATCAAATTTATAACAAATAAAGGCTATATTCTATTTTGCACGATATTCAAATTAGATTTTTGACAAAAACAGCAGCAGTTCAAGCAAATGACACTAGTGAACTGTTACCTTCTCTAATTCCTTCCAGTCGTAGTTGGTGTTTCCTATGACCATGGCCTGCAGTTCGCTGGGCTGGAAAAGCTCCAGAACTTTCCCTCCACACACTTTGTGAAATCCAGCGTGGAAAGCACAGAACTGAGGAGCCACGGAGGTGTTGAATATATAGTTAACGTAGGCCTTGACAAACTCCTGCCTGGTAAGGTTGAGAAAAGGTTATTTAATATATACTATAATATAACCTATATATAAATTAATCAAATCGTTAAAGTACAGTAACTATTTATTTTGATAGTTCACTTCAAACATTCTACGGACTATAACTTTGCAACTTCGGCTCTGTTTACACCTGGTATTAAGATGCGTTTTGGTCGATCGGATCACAAGTGGACGACGAGAAAGAGAACCTGTCAATCACAGCTGTCAATCATGACGTCACACCACCGCATCACATGACTAACAAAAAACTTATTTTGAAAACTAACACTTGAACTTACATCAGCGTGATAAAAACTACAGTAAATGACACAAACCATCTTTGGAAAAAAGATATTTGAAGTGTAATTTAATTGTTTAGTTGGTTGAATAACACGGGGAGGCGGGGTTTATGAGCTATACTAGCACCAGCCACTGGGGGGCGATCGAGACGCTTTTGTACGGCACTCTTGGTTCGAACAGACACAAAAGACACCTGCTCGCTGACTGACTACTGACAGAGCCCGTCTACGGAGAGCCTGTTCACTCCCTATTAAGTCCTATTGTACCGAATTTTTGGTTGTAGTTCCACCAGAGTTCCACTGGGGGCGATCGCCCCGAGTGCAAAATGAATGGGAGTCTATGGGGCTAGACGGCTAAATTTGTCTCTTTCACACCCGATTGCCGTTGAGAAATCTCAGATTTGATTGTAGGTTTGGCAAGTTCAACATGGGTTATAGGTCGAAAATTGAATGAACGAGTACTTATGTCCTTTCGATTTCTTACAGGTTGAGTTGTTGTTGCCCATAACACGCTAGCATTCTGCTAACGAACGCTGATTGGTCAGTGAAGGACTGGTTACGACCAGAGATACCGCTTGATGGCATCATGGCATCCGAAGCGGGAACAGAATGTATTCTAGCAGAAACTCTTCTAGCACGTGTGTTTACCTGTGTCAGCTGTGCTGGCGATGCCTCGAGAGAAAAGAAAGTGCAGAGCGCGAAAGCACCACAGTGACTGAAGGATTGCCGTAAAGCAGTATCTCTGGTCGTATGATGTGTATGACGTCATTGACATTTTGAAAGACTTTTTAAAGCAAATAAGTGAGTCTAAAAAATCTAACACCCAGCAATAAGCAATTTCTTTGCATCTCCTTTCGAATACAACATTCAAATTACTAGACAAAAAATTATATCTTGAGAAAAGTGGATTTTGAGGGGTATAGCTCCATAGACCACCATTCATTCTGCACTCGTCCTGTGAGCGCCCTCATATGGAATCAGAGTGGAACTGCAACCAGTCAGAAGCGGAAGTATAGTGAGAGTGAACCTTCTCCCCTTATTAGACATTCTCTGCTACTGACCTAATGAGTAAACATTACGGGAAGTGCGCTAGTCAGACGGGATTTAAACTGTCGGCTGAAGACCCAGGATTGGGTTGAAGATGAAAAACGCACCAAGCTCAATGTTCTCTCATCATTCCTGATTTCTAACACACACTCGCAGTGTTCGGCTGGTCTTGAGAAACTTAAGCTGCTGCTCTCTGTGTGTCTCTCAGTCGTCTTCGGTCATGTTCATATGTAAATTGTGCACGTTTTTTTGTGCATTAAATCTTTCAAAAAATCTGAAAAACCTATACATATACATATACCCTCCCCTCGAAGAAATCAGGACAGAAGTGTTTGAAAGTGGACAAAAAGTGGTCAGATCGACCAAAACACAGCTGTAAACAGGGCCTACATGTCAACTAGCAGTCATTAGAGTATTAGACTGTATATATGATAACACTTTATTTTATTCACCTCAAAAATTCCTCCTTACAAATAAGGTTAAGGAAATCTCATATACATTAATTCATAGAGTTGATCCTACAAAGGTATTCCTACAAAAATGTAAAATTTATATTGATTTAAAATGTTCTTTCTGTGAATGCTCCATTGAAACAATTTCTCATTTGTTTTGGTCTTGCCAATATACCCAGTATTTTTGGAATAATGTGGGAGGTTTTCATTGCTGATAATATTTTAAAAACATTTTCTTTATCTTACAAACATGTGATTTTGGGTTATTATATCAAGGATCGCTCTTTAAAAGGATGTTGGTTTTATTATACATTTTATTTTATTTCTATGTAAATTTCACATTCATAAATGCAAGTTTACAAAAAGGGCAAACCTCTTTTTATGGTGCTTGAAAAGAAGATTACAATGTATGTAGATATGATGTCAAAATCTAAAAATAGTAAAGTGATTAATATATGCTCCTCTAACATTTTCACATAATATACATAATATAAAAAAATAAATATAATGAATGGTGCTGACCTGTAAAGTAGCTATATTTTCTGTATTTAAATTGCATTGTAATATCCTATGGAATTGTTATATGTATAATGTATATCTATTTGTAAACTGATGCTTATGTACCCTTATGTATCCTTTTTATTATTATTATTATTTTTTATTGTTCCTTGTTGAGGCATGTGAATTATTTTGTGTTATATGAGATATGGCACTGTACATGCTACCTGTTGTTGACAATAAAGCATAAATCAATAATAATAATAAAAAAAAAAAAAAAAAATAAATAAATAAAAAAAAGAGCGCCCACATGTGCAAAACAAACAAACAAACAAAAACAACGTTATTTTTATTCTCCCCAACAGACTTTCTACTGACTATAAGTAACTTTGCAACTACATGTTAACTTATTCTACTAATCCAAACCCTAAAATGCAACCCTAACCCAACAGTCTGCTAATACTCTAATGAGAGTAAGTTGACATGTTAGTAGAATGAAAAAAACATTAAGTCACAGGGTGAGTTAATAACAGTCACAATGACGTGATGAGAGGATGTAAATATAATACCTGTTGGATTTGTTGACGCTGACGTCTGTCCCGTTGGGTATCAGCTCTAATACCTCTGTGGCACCAAAATTTTCCTCTGTGATCTGTAATTATAACAACGACAGTATTTGCATTTATTTATTTTTTAATGAAGCATTTGTTTAATAGGACATTACATGCAAACAACACTTTAACTGGTTCTTACTGTGAAATTCAGGCAGTAAGTTTCCTCCAAATCATCCTCCGTGTAATCCAGCAGCTGCTGAAGACTCCTGAAGATCCACAGAGAAAACCATCACATCTACACTAGTAAAAACATCCCTACATTCCCTAAAAGAGGTCATACTATTCATTTTTCAAGATTATCACATGACCTCTATCTTCTAAGGCCTCTAAATAATTAATTATAATGTTCTGACCCTTAAACTTAATCAATTTTTACCAAACAACTCCTCAAACACACATTTCTGAACACAGAATATGATGTTATTGTGGATCGTGCATGTGTCCAAATGATGGTTTATGTCCACAATGTGTATGATAGTACATCAGACATCTCAAACCGTCAAAGGTAGTTTGATTGTTCATGATATGATCTCTCTTGAGCACAAAATTAAAGCATGATCAATCGGTTGAAAACGCACCTTCCGACATCAGGCATGAGTTCCTTCAGGTCCTCTAGAGTGGGCACTTTCTTCAGGAGCTTCTTGTACAGCGCGAGTGGGAAGTTCAGCTCCACTATAGTGAGGTTATAGATGGCCAATCCACAAATGACACCAATCAGGTGGAACAAGTCGATGTCTTCAAATGTCTGCAGTAAAGCATGAGTGAGACTGACTAGTCACTTCATCAGCAGCATATCTGATATTACCAAGTGAGTAAGATATGAAGAGTTGGTTTTCTTTTCTTTTTTTATGATTATATTTCCTATGTATATTCTTGAGAACTTTTGAATAATGATTCTTCTAATCATGTTTTTGATCTTGTTCTAATTAATGTATATTACATATAAACTGGTTTTACTTTCATAAATGTAGGGTCTAATGTTTCCTAACGTACTTTCAAGTCAATATTTATATAAATATGGTATTTTTGTATTGTATCTATCTATATATGTATCTATCCATCCAACCATCCACCCATCAAAATATCAATCCATCCAGAATATCTATCCATCTATCCATCCATCCCAAATCTCCATTCATCCAAATCTCTATCCATCCATCCAAATATCCATCCATCCATCCAAAAATCCATCCATCCATATATCTATCCATCCATACATACATCTATCCATCCATCCATCCATCCATCCATATATCTATCTATCTATCTATCTATCTATCTATCTATCTATCTATCTATCTATCTATCTATCTATCTATCGATCCATCCATCCATCCATACATCTATCCATCATCCATCCATATATCTATCCCTTCCATCCATATATCTATCCATCCATCCATCCATCCGTCTATCTATCCATATATCTATTCATCCATCCATATATCTATCCATCCATCCAAATATCTATCCATCCATCCATCCATCCATCCATGTCTATCTATCCATCCATCCATCCATCCATCCAAATATCTATCCATCCAAATATCTATCCATCCAAATATCTATCCATCCATCCAAATATCTATCCATCCATCCAAATATCTATTCATCCATCCATCCATTGTTAAGGAAAATTTACATTTAGATGTGTTCTTTTACTTTTATATGGGTACAACTTTTATTAACGTTGAAGATTAATTTTTACTCATGAGCATTTAAAGGAATATAATCATATAAGCAAAAAGCACATTATTAAAGATATAAAACCAAGCTTTTTTTAGAAATGTATAAGTTAGGACAAACTTGCAGGGACGAAATGTTCTCTGAGTCATGTGAAGGCTGACAATATGTGTGTGCGCAGTTTCGATCAGCTGTTAAGATCTGCAGCTAAAAGCAGGAAACTTTTGCTGACATGACAAGTTGTTCTGTTTGATAGAAATAAGGTTGGACATGAGATCATGAGCACATGAGGACCATGAGCTAAGAAGTCTGGGTTTAAGGTAACAAAGGTTTTTTCTACACAGGATGTGTTAGGGTATA